>VXCM01003789.1:0-164048 GCA_014773175.1 Lucifuga dentata | reverse complement strand
ATACAGTGGGGTCCAAAAGTCTGAGACCACTGTGAAAATGCTTTTATTTTGCATTCTTTTTGAATTTTATACAAGATTTTTCATTACAAATGATAATATCATCTTAACAATTTGAGTGAAAATTTGAATCTTTGAAAAAATGTACATGAATTTCAGAATAACTTAGTATTTGGAATGACCCCCCCCTTTTGCTTTGATGACAGCATGCACTCAAGCTGGCGTGGCCACAAGTTTGTGCAAAACCTGATGAGCCAAGTTATCCCAGCATGATTTGACAATGTTCCAAAGAGCTTCTTGTGATGTCAGACTTTCTGGTTATTTTCAGATTTACATGGAAAACATCACATATTTTCGATGTGGTCTCGGACGTTTGGACCCTACTGTATAAATAAAAAAAAATCCCTATGATCAAACACTCACCCTAACACTCACCCTATAACCACTGGGATAGGCTCCAGCCCTANCCCCCCATCACCCTCAATGGGTTTAGAAAATGGATGGATGGATGGATGGATGGATGATCAACCACAATCTGTCAACACCTGTGTATAGCATCCATTTAGATTACAGCAGTAAGTGTCAGCATTACACAGCAAAAAGTCCTGTGTTGAATTAACTCTCACAGAGTTGATTTCAACACTTTTTCAGGCTGTCAAATAACTCCACACTCTCCAGAGTTAAACTAACATTTTCAAAATAGTTAAACGTTTATCACTATGCCAGAGTTCCTTCTTTAACTCGCAAAACAGTATTAAAGTCACACTATTAGGAAAAATAACACTGCTCAGAGTTACATGTTTTACTAGGACCTGGTTGGTTTCAAACCTGAGACCTTCTTTATGGGAGACAACAGTGCTAACCACTAAGCCACCATGCCACCTGTTAAATGAACTCCAATACACAAGATAATTTTCATAAACAACTTGTTTGTTTTTGCCTTTTCTGCTTTCCAGTCCATCATATAGTTGAATTAAAACATTATGAAAGAAGATATGTAAAAACTTTGAAAACCCATTCGCAAATCTGAATACAGAATGGAATCAAAATAAATACTTTAGCCTAAAATGGGGAGTTGTTGAGCCAATAGAAATAACACTGATATGAACACTATTAAGGTGCTTTTGAAAACCTGCATATATTAGGAACCAATGCTGTTTACATGCCAAACAATACCTTTTAAGCTGCATGAGACAAGGATAATGGTGCCAACTTTTCCAACCAAAGAACTGAAATGTGTGGGCAGAGTTTCACTACATCTCTATGGAGTTGAGCTAACATTGATGTGATCATCTCTGTCAAATAACTCCAACACTGAACAACGTTTAACTCTGAATGTGTTAAAATTACTCTTTGAGAGTTGAAATCAAGTCGAAAATGTTTAACCCTGAAATTTCAACATTCCAATATTTGCTATGCAGCTGCAGGAATCAGAATGTTATTGATATTTATTCAGCAGTTATGTAGCTGATCCTTACTGAGTAAAGGAAAGTGTGTGATAGCAAGAGACACAAAAATGTAACTTAACCACACGGACACACTCAGCAAATTAAATTAAGTAATAAAAAAAACAACAGAATAAACCATAAATAAATGCAGGAGTCGACCTTATGGTATTTTCCATCTATGTTTTAACCAGTGCATATCTCCATTCAGATATCACAGTCACACATTAAGTAACAAAGAACAACATAATAATTCTGAGTTGTTGTCTTGCAAAACTCAAAAATAATTCAAAAATTGTTATTAGTCTAATTTATTATGTAAGTCTACTGAAGTGTTTGAGAAATAATATGATAACAGGCTACAATGATCATGCCAGCATTAATAAAAAGATAAATGGATAGATGTTTGAAACAATGGTTTATTTTATAAGGGATCTACAGACTGATGAACTGCTCTGCTAACATAAAGCTAATACTTTTAAAAGGTTAACATTTTACTGTCTCATAGGACAAATGATCATAAGATATTTATAGGGGTTTGATAAGGTTGTTCATCAGCACTAAAGACTCACTAACTACTTCACTAGGTGCTGCACTTTCAAGGTTTCAAAGCTAATTTTTCAGCATGTACTCGATATTGGCAGAAAGGGCAACACAAAAACTAACACTTCAATTCCCTCCTACTCACATTTTTATTTCCAACATGTCCAAAAATGAACATAACAAATCTGTGTTATTTTTTATTATTAAACTGCTTTCAGTTATTACCAAAGGATAAAACTGAGCAAGTGCAGCTTGAGAAGCAGATTGTAGGCTTCATGGGAGCCAGACAGAAACCCAAGTCCAGTGTCATGCACAGATGATTCAAGAGGCTGGTGTGATTATAAAAAAGAGTGTACATTAATTTGTCTCTATAAGGTTGCAAGCAGCACTTGAATGACCTGGAGGGGCACTGAGGCTAACCAGAGGGGCACTTGGAGGCAGAGGTGCCTTTCTGGATAAGTGTAAGTGGAGTCTAAAGTCCTCAGGAAGGAAATTACAGGTCAAGGTGCAAGTTCCTGATTCCTGATTCCTGTTTAAAGTTTCTGAATGCTAAATATAGTAAGTAAGTAAAAAAATATTTATATAGCACTTTTCAAGAGCCGAAGTCACAAAGTGCTTTACAATAAAACAAACAGAATACATTCCATAAAACAAACTAAAATAAACGGCAAGACAACAGACAGAAATAAAATGCAAACAGATATATAAAACATAACAAAGTGCTATCTAAAGGCGAGTCTGAAAAGATGAGTCTTCAACTGCTTTTTGAATGAGTCCACTGAGTCAAAGATCTTAAATCTGAAGGGAGAGAGTTCCAGAGTTTGGGGGCCATGACTGCAAAAGCTCTGTCACCTTTAGTTTTTAGCCTGGACNAGAGAGTTCCAGAGTTTGGGGGCCATGACTGCAAAAGCTCTGTCACCTTTAGTTTTTAGCCTGGACTGAGGGACAGGCAATAGGTCTTGATCAGAGGATCTGAGAGCTTTTCTGGTAACATAAGGCTGTAAGAGTTCACTGTTGTAAGAGGGTGTTTGGCCATACAGCACTCAAAGTGAAAACCAGAACCTTAAATTGGACCCTGAACTTAATGGGCAATGAAATCAACAAAGGTGTAACATGGGATCACTTTGAAGATCTGGTCAGAAGCTTTGCAGCAGCATTTTGGATAGAGAGGTTTTACTGAGGCAAGTAAAGAGTGAATTGCAATAGGCAGTGTAATAGATGAAATAAATGCATAAATAACAATCTCCATCAGTTTGTGATACTATGGGACTAAGTTTGCCAATATTTCTTAGCTGATGAATACAAGAGTGAAACAAACCTGTAAACATGTGAAACAAAAGTCAAACCCTGGTCAAAAGTCACCCCTTAATAGTCAGTTTAATAAAAGTAGAAAGCAAACTGATTTTCAATGACCTTATGAACAAAGCTGGCTGGGGCATAGATAAGGACTTCAGTTTCATCCTTATTCAGTTGAAGAAAGTTATCTGATATCCAAGTTTTTTTGAAGTCAAATACTATATAATATACTATATAATACTAAATATAAATATAATACTAAAATACTATTCTGAACATTTATGACTTTGTTAATAAAAACTGAAGAAACTTCTCACAGTCCTCATTTGAAAAAATTGGAACAGCAGCAGGTGCAGGACAGTACTGCTAATGGTATCAAATAAAAGCTTTGGATTGAGTTGACTGTTAAAAATCAGTTTTGAAAAATAGGCAGCCCTCGCATCTTTAACCATATTGTTAAAAGTAACTAAAAGATCTTTTAAATAAAGAAGGTGAACATGAAGACCCCGTTGATTTCCACAAGTGCTCTGCTTTTCGACATTCACGTTTAAGAATACAAATACTATCATTCATCCAGGGAGAGGAGTTTGATAAGGGAAGTCTGGTTTTAGTGGGTATTTTTTATCCAAGACTGTAACACAATGTTCATTAAAATAATTCATTAAAAGATCAATATTGTTGCCTACAATTACAGCTAAGCTAAAAGCAGCATAGAATTTATCTGCAGAAAGGTGGTTTAAGATGCGAGAGCTAATGGCACAATGGAGAGGAAAGGAATCCAGGTTAAAAAGAAAGGTTAAATAAAACACAACAATGGTCAGAAAAAAAAAAAAAATCCACAGAACAAGTAGACACAATATTTAGACCCAAACTAAAAACAAGGTGATATGTGTGGGACCAGACACATGTTGAATAAGATTAAAAGACTGAGTAATACTAATAAAAGTCACATCATAGCAGATATAGCAGGTTTTAATGCCTTTCAACATTTTCCTTTCAAAGCTGTTTTAATTGGTGAAGTCAAATCCATCTGATGATTATTTTTCTGATTAAAATTTAATGAAATTTAAATGTAAGGGTAACAGTTCACAGTTACTTATCAGTTCACAACCTGAGCACAATTACAATGTTAATGGCTAAAAGCAGAAACTTGCACATGAATATGTGCTACAATGAGTTGTGTGGATACAGTAAGGTAAGCAGACAACAATCTCCTGTATTAAGCTGCATATTTTTTTTTTCTGGTAAGTGATTTTCCTAATTCAGTTACAGTTAGGCTTAAAAAAATACACAAGGTATAATATGTGGCACACAGCCTGTCTGGTGGTGTCAAATTGATTTTAAATTGTTCTGAGATTCAAAGTCAACACTTATGAAATTCACATTTAAGTCTCAAGTAAAACATTCAGGCAGACAAATGTCAAGAAGCTCAGGCTCTACAGCAGACAAGTCCAAGTCAAGTCTCAATTCCTCGTGTTAAGGACATGCTTTAAGTATGACTTGTCAGACTGCTCTGCTTGTGAGGGACTTGGACTGATTAGTCCTATATAGAATCCATAAAATGCTGGTAAGGGCATACAGCATAATGCACCCATGCTCCTGTTGCCTCATTTATACAGTACCATTTAATATGGTACTTCCTCATGTGCATGCTAGGTAATCTATTATAAAACGCACTGTCATCCAAAAATTAATTCAGTCTGATGGTGAATTTCACCAGTATGAAATCTGGTTACAATTGATGTTTCACATTGTATTTTCCCCACATCTCTGGGATACCAATAATTTGGATATATACATATATTAGTGAGTTTATTTAAATGAAGTTTTGTGTCTGTTCTTGCACACATTCCAGTACCATCGTGCTCAAAATATCTTTTTCTCAATGGTCCCACCTCCCCCCACTAGTGTTTGCTTGCCTTCTCTTTAACAATCCTCTTTTCTTCTGATTTCTGCAAAACACCTGGAACCTCAGAGTTCTAAAGCAGAAAATTTAGATTTCCTTTGCCAGTCTGACATGTCCATTTTATTTTAACACCAGAGAGAGCAGTAATTGAGCATGGGTGCTAAGTATGTAGTAGCTTGTTAACGTATCAGTTTTCTCTGGCTTTTACCTGGGACACACCTTACAACCATCGTTAATGGAATAGTGGTGCACTAATTAACACAAAATATTCTTGATGAATGTGCTGATTTTGTGTGGCATTGTGACGTTGCATTTTTATTAACTATCCCCTAGTGTCCTCTCAGAGCACAAACATCACAAGGTTAGTAAAAGCTTTCATATGATGAAAACTTTGGAATCAAATCAGTTACAGCCATTACATCACAAGCTGGAGGCCTCATCAATTCCGAGTTTGTGTTTCTAATCTGATGCCTCCAGGTCATCACCGATGGTGTTTTAATGCACCACAAGGTGTGTGTGAACTCCAATTAGAGTACTTTAAGCTGACATGTACATGCTTGCACAATATTGATGTTGGATCTATGGCTCTCTTCAATTAGTCAGACTACCATCTGTGCTGTGAATTTTTAAAAATTGCTTATTTACTGTTTGGGTCCATTATAAGCCACTATTACCTGTGACACAGACCTGTCAATTTGCAATTCTTTGGTTGTAAAGACAGTGATAAACATAATAAATTGCAGTTTGATAAATATAATAGATTGCTTAATGCCTCTTTAAACATATTTCAGTTGGAAGGTTTATTGGCAGGTTGTTGGAAAATGTAGAATTGTTGTACACAGTAAGGCCAGTTGCTGTGTGGCAGAAGGAGATCTATGGGTTTAGCATGAGCAATTGATCAACGAGCAGCAGCAAAGGAGCAGACCAAGACAGGAGAGGAGGATAGAAGAAGTCCATTCAACTAATCAATACCTCCCAAGTGTCGCTTCATAATCCTTTTACTCCCCACAATGATTTACACTGTTTCCTGCACATTAAGGAAGGATAAAAAGCATAGGGGCCTGCATGCATGTATGTCAACACAAACACATGCACACACTCATCAGTGGTCCTGCTTTTATGCAAATGCTCAAGAGGAGTAGCACATCTATTGTTGGCAGTTATTTTACCTAGTGTACACCTGAGGGGGGGCGGGTTATATCCACTGTTCATGGGGTGTAAGAGTGAAAAGCAGACACTGTGCATTAGCCTCCCAACGAGAAACTATCCATCTGGTTTCACACCGCTGAGAGATGTGTGGGAACAACACTGCAACAGAGGTGTTAATGTTCCATGTCACTCTCAGAGCTTCTCCATGGGAGCCAAGAATGAACGGCACACAATGACAGCTCTCCATGTTCAACAACAGAGTCATCAGTGTAGCCAGCGGGAACAGATTCTATTACAGAAAGCATCTCAAGGGAATGTAGGATCCATGGGGATTATTATTTATCGTTACAGGAAACAAAACAGTCACAAAACAGCTATAGTGATAAACCTCACAATCATTTGTCCTTAGTGATGCATTTTTCAGGAGGATAAATGAAAAATAATGTAGATAATGTGACATCATACCAAGACATCTCCACTGCATGCACACGTGCACGCGCACATGAACACACACACAAGTGCAAATGCTACTTGAAAGTATGAAGATCAGGAGGGCAGCTTATGCCAGAATATAACTACATTAGAAATTTAAATGTGATAGGAACTTACTGTTCAATAAACTAAATCAGGAATTTGGTGACAGTCCAACTAAAGCAATGAGCCTCTTTCTTCATCCGATATTTTGCACTGACTTTCAATATTCATTCAGAGAGAAATTCTTTGTGGAATACAAAGAGATTTTGGTTTCTCCATTGGGAGTAGCAACAGACTCAACCAGGCATTATGTAAAACAGCTGGTAGACATGTAGTCCTTTGAGGAATGGGTGCAAACCTCACTTTCTATCAACTGGATACTCAATTTCTAACTGTGGTTTCATTATTGCTATTGTAAAACCAGCTAGGGGCAGACTTTGGGGGTTTCTGAAAGACATGTCGGAAAGCACTGACTGTAGAAGTACACAAGGCAGGCTGAAGGACAACAGATGAGAAAGATGTGAATTACAAACATTTGTCACAAAAAAAAATAAAAACTCCTGGAACACAGATCACAGGCTGACTATGCAAAACAACGTCAAAGTATCTCAGGATGAAATTATTATTTTGCAAACAAATATCTTCCAATAAAATGTTCCTAGGCTTACTCGTTTTTGCTTGGGTAGATACCTACCCTATTTTCCAACATTCTTGCTAGGAATACACTAGGAATAATGTTAATAATCCTTAACAAATAGGTGGAAGATTCTGTGACCTGAAATAAAAGAAAAACAAATAGAACATGTTTAATTAAAAAAAACCAAAAAAAAACCAAACATCTCCACATTTAAATGAGGGTATTGAAAGTGTATATACACAGAACTTAACAGATTTGTTTAACAAATGCCTGTTTGAACATGCAAAAGTTATGGTCATTCCAAAATTTATACTTTACTTCCTTGTTTGATTTAGTCTCTCTGCTACCTTTGTTTTTCTGTTGCCATTAGCAACCTGTTTGCCTTGAACTGAAGCCTGTAAAAGGCTATAATGCATTCTGTACCGAGAGCAAACTACCACTTGCCAACCCACCTGCTGTGAAAGAGAATAATTTTTCATCATTTCACTTTTATCACGGACACTGATACAACAAATTAGAACACACGTGTGCCCATCACACACACACACACACGTGCACACACAAAGACACACATGCCCGCATGCATACACACATGCATACACACGTGCACACACACACACACACACACACACACACACACACACACAAACACATGCATATACAGTCACACTCTCCCTCTCACACCACCAAACTTAAAGAGAGACAAGGGAAACTGATAAATCATTTGTTCATAAATTACATGTTGAATCATATGGACAAATGGGAAGATGTGCACAAACACACATATGCAATCCAACTGTCATTTTCTGCAACATGTATAACATTGTTTCAAGAAGACATGCTGAGGTTGATGCATGCATAAAAAACAAGACAGCATAAGAAATAGCATAAGAGAGCATGCAGAAATACAATAATGTACAGTATACACTTTACCTTGTTAATGAAGTTATGAATTTTCCCTGTTTTTGATGAGACCAGAACATTAATTAGAACTACAGTACCTTTGATATTTGTCTGAGAGACAAATACAACACACAGATATACACACATCTATTCTCACATGCAGACATAAGACAGAGAAACCAGAAGACACAGACAAAAAGACACACACACACACACACACACACAATGGTGATGTCCTGTCAGAGTGAGCAGAGAATGATCAGTGTGGGATTTTGGATTCTGAGGATGAGTGCTAGTGGCACTAACAATCCCAAAACTAACCAGCATCATCATGACTTCTCTCTCTCTCTCTCTCTCTCTCTCTCTCTCTCTCTGTGTGTGTGTGTGTGTGTTTAGCTTCAATAAAAGAGTGGCTTAAATGGTGCAGCTCACTTCCAGCTTACTTTCACAATCACATTATGACAGGAAAAGGTAATAAATTTACACTTTAATTTTCGAACATTTAGGACAAATCAGATAGCCTTTAAAGAACAGAATATATATACAATTTGGACTTTGGTAATAATGAAATATTTTTTTTAATTAAGTTTGATCTAGTAAAACCTCTTGTTTCAGGTAAATATAAATACCAGCAGTTGCAAAATAAGTCACAATTCAAAGAAGCCAAGCAAGCCTTTTTTATTATGATGAAGGTCAGTACTTCAGCGAAGAGGCATTCAAATCCTAAGCAATCATTTAAGTGGCATGAATGAATTTAACACTGAAGCTGATCCATCTTGGAACTGTATGTATGCAAACACTCGTAGCTAATTCTTGTGGTAATCAGTGTGCGGTTCACTTTACAGTAAAAAGTCACATTTGGCTTTAACAGATGCAAACAAAAGGCTCATTAAAGTACCACACTAATCCAACTCTCACAGACACATATGCACATGCATGCACACGCACACACGTTAATATGGTAAATAAAAAGAAAAAGAAAAAGAAAAAACAAAAGATTGCTGTAAGTAATATATTTTACTCTCTAAAAGCTTTCATGTTTGCAGGAAGATAATAAGGCAAAGCAACAGGCAAACATTTCTAACAGCTTTACATTTAGGCGGCAGCAACTAAGCTATAAGAAGCTAAGCTACAAGAAACTAAACTATAAGTGTAAAAGAAAAACAAGGGTGCTTGTTTGCAAAGCCTGTAAGTGCACATTGTTTAATGGCTGATAATTTGCCAATGACAGTTACTGGATATAAATGGCTTCCTGTTTGCTCGAGCTGCCACCATGTGTTTGTGTGGAGTTGTTATTATGGTGGATTGTGTGTTTTTGTGAGGGAGCATTATCAGGAGACTGTATGTGTGAGATTGGATTTGCTTGCTGGAATTTCTGCATAATAAATGTGAGGAATAAAAAAACGAGTACACAACTGTATGTGTGTGTGAGAGAGGATAGGTGTGTGAATGTGAGCGAATATCAGTGTGCATAGGTGTGTGTGTGTGTGTGTGTGTGTGTGTGTGTGTATGTGTGAGTTGGGCATTCTTTTAATTTTGTGATGCTGTAATTAAATTAACCATGCCATGCTCATCTCTAGGAACAGCAGACAGGCTTTAACTTTATGGGAAATTCTGCTATTAAAAAAATGTGTGTGTGTGTGTGTGTGTGTGTGTGTGTGTGTGTGTGTGTGTGTGTGTTACTGATCTTGGCCAAGCGGTTAGATGAATTTTGATTATCTACTCTTTCCATCCATGTTGTTTTTTCTAACATTGACTGCTCAAATTAAAGTTGTTGTCTGAAAACAAATAGTCACTTTGAGAGATTTTCTCTCAAAAACAGTAAGTGTTTAAAATAAATTTTTGAGTAATAAAGTTTGTCTTTCTCTACCCCACTGTGTTTATAGGCACAAATGTTTTGATTGGTACTAAAGCTGGAATTGTAGTGATAAACAGTGTCTCATTTTGGAGATCCTGGTTACATTGACAGTGAGTCCAGCATCAATAATCTCACCAATCAATCAACCTTTGTTTCTTGCAAAAAAAAAAAAAAAAAAAAAAAGCAATAAATGTTACTCTAAAGTAAAATAAAAATACAAAAATAAAAATAATCCTGCATATCAAAAATCGTACTGTGATGAGGTAATGACATCATCTATAAGCTGCAGAGACATCACAGTGCCACCAAAGTGGACACATTACAGATCCTGGTTACACTGACAGTGAATCCAGCATCAATAATCATCAGCAGAAAGGATAAAGCACATCTTTCTATTCCAGTAAAGAATGACGTGATCCACACAGCAAAGTTCTGAATATGTCAAGCATTTTTCTTTGTTTTCCTTCTGACCCTCAGCTATGGTTTCATACTCTAATGACCCACAGATACAAGCATTTAAAAAACGTTTATCCGTGGAGGGATTAGACTCTGACAGAAAGATATAACCTCAATGATGCATAAACAGAGTTTAACTGCTGCTCCTTTGTACTGAGTAAAAAATAGTTGAGATGCTTCAGGCACATCCACAAATCCACTACACAACTACAAATACAAATCAGTTAATCAGTCACTGTTTAGTCAAGCAGTTCAGACACCAGAAATTTCATTGTGTTCCATTTTGATCATAATCAAACATTTATTATCCCCATCCAGTAGATCAACAGCGGGCTGTGGCAAAGACAGAACATTAAAATGGATAAAAATCTGTGTATGGAGAATTTTCCAGTTGTCTAAAACACAAAATTTTAAATGCTTTCAGACTTGTGATATTGTAAGGAGGAAGTCAATTCCATCCCCNAAAAAAAAAAAATCCTGTTTGACACTTTCTACAGGGATGGGCAACTATGATGAGGATGGGGGCCAAAAAAAATAATTCTCAAGGTCAAAGGGCCACACATTAAATAAAACAAAAAATAAGGCAGAATTTCTGGGACATGCCCCCCACCCCACACCCACCCCACCCCAGCCCAGCCAATCTGATCTTATTCTCTCATCATCATCATCATCCCGTTTTTACACCAGGCGCAATGTGAATAAGCAACGCATATATGCAAACATATTCGGACACAAAACTGTTGCGTCAAAACTATTTACACCTGTCGCGATGTGATTTTATGACTGCTCGTTAAGAAAGTTTGGCAGTGAGACAGGACATCAAAATGGATTCAACATCATCCAGTCATGATTTGGTGCTGATCCTTTTGACAAGAAAGAAGAGAAAACATTTATGGATTCATCCAATTCTGGAGGTAAGGAAAGAGCACAGGGAGAGCTGAAACTTTACCATGATGCTTCAGACAAGATTTCAGGATGTTGGTGGGCCAATTTGAACATGTCATGGAGATGTGAGCTCCACATCTGAGGAGGCAGAGGACAAATTTCAGGGAGCCAATAGATCCAGAACAGAGTATGGTGGTGTGTCTCAGGTCACATTAATATCTGAGTGCAGTTTTATTATACAGGCTGTGCATAAAGGTGCACATGCCGGGCACTCAGTGAGCCTTTATGTGCACTCTGTAGGCACACGGACTGTGAGCTGTGGATGAACCTGGTCGTTACACACGCCATGTGTGTCATTAAGCAGGCTGTGTCTATAAGAAAACTATGCTGAGATGTGCACCGAGTGAACATAAAATGTGAGGTGTGATGACAGTTTTGATTGGATCCTCTCTTGCCGCAGGTGAAAGAAGGAAAAAATCGACCTTGGAACGAATAAAATAAATGCCACATTTTTGAGATGCGAAATTTTGCCTTGTATATGTATGTGTTTCATTCACTGATGTAGATTTTAATTGACATCCAATTTATTTGCACTTAAATTTGCATTCAGTGTCAAAGGGACTTAATTCTCTCTTTCTCTCTCTCTCTCATTCTGTCGCTGTAGAGAGGAAAAGAGACAAGACTTTCTCTTGGAGATATAAAAGGAATAACAGGAAAATAACTGCTGCTTTGATGTTAACGTGCAGCACTGTCTCTCACTGGAACGGACCTGATCTTATTCTCTCATTGAAAGCTTTGCTACCATGGAATTGATGATAGTAAATACCACATCAGTAATGACCGAGCAACTGCGTGCCTTCTGCTGATGGGTGGTGGTAATAACAAAGACTAATAACAAAGACAAGCACTTTTTATATTTTTCATTTTTATTAATTGAGAAGTCATCTGAGGGCCTGATAAATCAAAGGTATGGGCCGCATCCGGCCAGTGGGCCGCCAATTGCCCATCCTAACCTTGTTCTAGAGATTCTATAGGTTAACACTGATAATTCATAACATTAAAAATTAACCCTTTGGGATAATTAACATTTTGAGGTCTGCTATTGTTTTTAGCACTTGGACTCCATCTGTAGCTCATTCTTATACTGAGGCTCATTCTGTCACTCAACATCAAACACAATGTATGTTATTCATTTATTTTTTCAGGCACCTGCACTTTCAGTCTAGTGCAGCGATATATAAACAGAAATTCTGCAATAGCATGCCAAACTTTAAAAAAGTCATTAAAAATCTATTTTGTACTATAAATTCAGACTTTCCCAGAGGATTTAGAGATTATTTTAACACAAAAAGCTCCATTTTGGTCTTTTTAGCTTCCATGCCAACATTTGCGTAAATAAAATCTTTAACGTTATAGCAATTCTCTCTCTCTCTCTCTCTCTCTCTCTCTCTCTCTCTCTCTCTCTCCTTGCAAAGAGTGAATGAGGGTTCCGTTGCTGACACCCCAGAAAAGTTGATGAAAATGAATGAAAATGAATCATTATATCCAATGGAAAGCTGCTGAGAGGCAGGTTCAACACTGTGAAATGCTTCTTCTGGTGGGTGCTGTATTATGCAGTTATACAAATCAGTTTTGGAGGACTTCCGTGGGCAGTGAGCCACACTGCAAGCTGGCAACGAGGCTCTTGTTTTGGTTTTGCATTACACCAAATCACAAATCAGAATGTGATACATTCAAAATTCATCAATGCCCTATGGTGGCTCTACAAGGTCTATCAACAAAAAAGCAAAAATCGGTGTAATTCTACACTTTCAACAGCCATTTGTGGATGAGTTCTATGTGCAGGGACTGCTGACTTATCATGCCCCAATGATAAGAAATTCTTATCATGAAACAAATATTTTTCTTGATTGGCCTGGTGGCATCTGATCATAGTTTTGGAGACTTTCTGATCCCAAGACCCAACTAACATCTGCAATTCTCCAGCTGTGATCCTTGGAGATTCTTTGGCCACTTGAATCATCCTTCGCAATATACATATCATCTTCCAGGCCGATTGAGAAAATTATTTGCTTCATGATAAGACTTCCTTTTCCTTTCAATTATTTTACCTTAATTAAAGGTTATATTTTTGTTAATATTTTAAATGAAAGATCAAGAGAATAAACATAAAAGCATTTTTTTTCACAGTCCAGTTTTCTTTTACTTACCAAGACTGCCAATATTTGTGGAGGGCACTGTAAGGAAAAAATAAAGAGTGCGGTGCACCTTCAGATAACCACAATAGACAACACAGTGTTACGAGTTGTTGAATTAATTCCTCCTTCATCTTTGCTACAGTTTTATTCAATTTATGTTAACATTTCAAAATAGAACAAGGTTAGGGTGGCTAAAATTAAACTTGACATTGAACTATAATGCAGTGCAAGCAAGTAGGGCCCAGTATCATTGATATAGAACAAGGAAAGACAATTATTTATATGCCACATTTTGTACACAGTATAATTCAGTGGAAGTACTTTACCAAAAACACTGACTAAAACAACACAATAAATGGCAGACTACAAGAAAAACATTTTATGATTTGATTTAAAATGGTAAAGAAAGCATCAGATCTTCCAAGAGGATTTTCCAGTAAAATAGATTGTTTGCACTGCATGCTCTCTTTTTGAGGAAACTGGTGTTATTCAGCAATTCAGCATGCACAGTCAAGCTAGCAAGGACAATGATGATAACAGTATGACCTTTAATTCTATTAGTTTTATTATAGTTTTTATACATTTGGCCCAAGTTGAAAATCTCTCTCTCTCTCTCTCTCTCTCTCTCTCTCTCTCTCTCTTCAATATCTGCACTATACAGTAAGGCATAAAGAGGATGGAAGGCTATTAGGGCCATAAAATGTTCTACTGAGAGATACTATATAACTACCCCTATAATTTCCTAATGGTGGAATTTCTAAGTTAAATTCATCCTGATATGTGAAAAGTTGTGAAGTTTTCAATCCAAAGTTTTCAATCCAAAATGATTAGCCTCATAGGGAGTAAAACATCATGTCACATAACATACACAAATACATTTTCTGCTTTTCATTGAGAGGCAGTTGTAAATCACACAGAAATCACCATTCATTCACCATGCCATTCAGAGTGTTAAAATGAAATTACCAATTTGGCAAACTCACAGATGAAAACATTTACTCGTACATTGTTTAAATGACTGAACATGATAAGAAATCAAGCTTCCAAATCAGAGGATGGGGAGAAAATAAGTTCTCATGTTTGGGAGATTAGTGAATGGAAACTCTATAGGGAGAGACAGAGGGAGAGGAAGGGTTAGGATGAGTGGGACAACATGGAGATGAAGAAAAGGAAGGTAAAAAAAAAAAAAAAAAAAAAAAAANAAAAAAAAAAAAAAAAAAAAAAAAAAAAAAAAAAAAAAAAAAAAAAAAAAAAAAAAAAAAAAAAAAAAAAAAAAAAAAAAAAAATATATATATATATATATACAGATTCATCCAGGTGGGTAGATATACTGTATGAAAACTGAATCAAGTCAACTGGATTCAAGTTTTTAATCCTGAAACGTTTCACCATTCATCCAAATGGCTTCGTCANATCAAGTCAACTGGATTCAAGTTTTTAATCCTGAAACGTTTCACCATTCATCCAAATGGCTTCGTCAGTCTGACTGACGAAGCCATTTGGATGAATCAGATTTGGGAACGTGCCACATATTTTCCAATAAAATAAGTTAAATAAGTTGTATACTTTCTTGTGTGTCACATTGGCAAGAAGTGAAAACACATTCGTCAGTCTGACTGACAAGGCCATTTGGATGAATGGTGAAATGATTCAGGATTAAAAACTTGAATCCATTTGACTTGACTCAGTTTTCATACAGTACATGCATCATAAAGTTTTTGTATTTCCTGCTATCAGATTAAGCCCCCCGTGACCATGAACAGAATAAGGATGAATGCTGTCAGATTGTACTATGCACTTTGGTTTACATTAAAAAAAAAGGTCATTTTGCTGGGAAGACAAGTCAAAATGTGTTTCTGATGACAAAAAAAATAAAAGAAATGTAAATTAATAACACCAAAAAGCTGCTAATTATATGACAGTCTATCCATGTACATAAAAATCTATTAAAACAATACTTAAATTTTTACCCATTTTATACTTATACAATGAGCCTTGCCTACATTTCCAGACAGGCCAAGGGGCACCAATGGATCTGAGGAGGAGCTGGTGAAAGTTTCTAGGGAACAGCACATCTGCTCTATTCTCATGCCTGATCAGGAAAGATGGTAAGACAGGAGATGGATGAAAATAACGTCCAGCTAAGTTAAATCTGTTCATTTTCATTCAGTACGAGTGCAGCTCTGTTCTATCAAACTCAGTCCAGTCGAGAGTCCAGTTCAGTCCAATGTAGTTTTGTCTAAACCTGTCAGTCTCTTCCAATCAAGCTAAGCCCAGGATAATTGAATCCCGCAACACTAAACTAAGCAGCCCCACCACACACACACACACACACACACACACACACACACACACACACACAGACAGTCTAAATGTGCAGAAACCTACTGCTGAGGGTGATAAAAACTGAAGGCCCCAAGAAAGGATGGAACCAAAAGAATTCAATTTGACATGAACTGTTTAGCACTTGTCTCTCCAACTCTGTTATATCCTTCAACAGCAAAATGCCAATGCAATGTACACACTCACACACACATACACAATCTATTATTCACTTATGAGGGCTGTAGGTGGGATCAGAGAGAGAGAGGCCGAGACATCACTGCTCTAGCTGAAAAACCACACTGATACCACAAAGGCAAAGTCGGTATTCAAATCAGCTGGAACTGTCACAGCTTATCCACAGCACAGACTTAAGAGGAGCTAGAGACAGACTGTCTGCTGCTGTGGAGTGTTTTCCAAACTTAAAGAAGATCAATTGTATTGATTTGCTACTGAATAAAGCATATTTCCCATGAGAATGGAATAAAGGGAAAGTTTGCAGAGAATAGTGCACAAATATGTACACCCACTAAAGCACAATCACACATACTGTACATGTGCACATATGTACATACATACATATATACATACATACATAAACATCACTGAACATCAACCTTGACAGCCTGAAAGATCATACTGTCTCAAGTGGAATTCATAAAGTAGGAGAGAGAGAGAGAGAGAGAGAGAGAGGCAGATGGAGATAGTCACAGACTGCAGAGACAGGCAGACAAAATGAGACAGACAGGGCAGGACAAAAGGGTTTCATGATGCACTGCTCGTAAGTTACCAAAGAAGAGGTACCAAAGACAAAATGAGAGTGTGTCAGAACAAGTTCACCAACCTTTGTCAAACATATTCATGACATCTGAGTGAAAGACATTAAAGACACTAAGTGTAAGATTGGAATATAGACTACATTTCAATCTCCCCTATGCTTTTATTCATCACTCCCTCTAAGCCATAGCTCTGGTCCTATCCATTCATACTGTATATATTCCCTGCTTATCTCTATTATTCAATTTAAATTGTAAGAGATAACATGTTTCTGATATACTTCACACAGTGGGTGCACTGCATTTGTTCTTGCTAGTACTTGTAGTGGCAAAGCTGATTTTTAAAACCCTTAAGTGAAAAGTGCTGACGGCACTTACATTGAATTTTATCTTTTTCTGGATGATTTGTACTTCTAAAACCTAACAATCAGGTAGAGCAACACACCGTGTAACAGGTTAAATCCCTGTCTGATAAAGGGTATGCTCTGATGTCACATGTATTGACCACCTCCCACCCCCTTACTGAGTGTGAGTTATGAATAAGGAGAGCTGCTGCCGGGAGGGAAACAAATGAATATCCTGAAAATGTAAAGGCCGCTTGAATCAACAATGATCTGTTGCAATGTATTGGATAGTCAGAGGTCTGTAGATGTTGAAATTTGCCAGAAATTGAGTTTCCTGACAAATGTACTGCATGTACCAATTTTTTAACAATGGGGTGGTACACTAAACAGAATAAAGAAAAGAAAAGCCGACCACATACGAGAGCCTAGATCTCTGCTCCTATTTTAAGGTGAGATAAGTGAAATCAGAAAGACTCTGTTTACCCAAACATACTTGTCAAAATGGCAATTACATATCCAGTTTTCAGCACCAGGATTCAAGTTGTTTCACCAAATTGCAGTGATCCATTTGCTTCTTTTCTCTTCAGTCTTCAGCAGTCTGTAAAAACGTATGCCTGAATTCTTTCTGAATCTGTTCATCCAGTCAGTTGCACAACAGTTCATTAGTGTTTTATGGAGAAAAACAATTGTTTCCAAGTTTCAAGTCTGTTGCAGTTGACCACATGCATCAGTTTGATGTATTCAGGTGGGATTTTTGATACTACCGTATATGATGACACTCCACTGTGATATAATGTTATACTATGGAACATTTTGAAGTGTTGCAGCTGACAGGTAGTGACAGAGCAGAAATTACTAGATGGCAACAAAAACAGGAGTTCTTGTCAGGGGGTAGTTGCTCTTTAAAATCAAATTTTCTTAACTTGCATGTCAAACAATAACCTTATTCACTTGAAAGAGTCACTAATGGTTACTGTGCTATAGGTTAGCCACAGGATCCATCAATTCAGATAGTCACAAGCAGCATATTGTATCTTGTTTTGTTGGCTAAATTTAAATGGAATGAAAACCATGGCTGTCTACCTTCACCTTGTCAGGTCAGGTTTTGGAGGGCACCCAATTATGTGGCTCTAAAGCTACCGCTCTTCAACTACATGGAAGTCAGTCACTTATCACTATCTCTGTTCTCCATCCAATTAGCTGCTCCTGCAGCATTCTGATTCCACCTCCTGACCAACACCCTGCCAGCATTTAACCACCACCAGCATCAGAGTGATTTCTGAACAAAAACATGACCCATATTCACAATCATAGTCATAGTCCTGCACATGTCCTAAAGAGATCCTTGATGATGTGCTATCTTTTTTAAAGTAGATGAAGTTGTTGCAAAAGTAGAATTTAAGGAATCCACAGTGGATACTTGTTTCATCCGAGTACTCAGCTCATCTCTAACTGCTTGTATTCTAGTTGTAAAGTACAACTTTCTCATCTTGTGTTCCTTGTATAAAAGAAACACACATTTCACTCTTATTTACTGATACAATGTACTGACAAACACCTCTGAGATCAATGGTGTCACATTGTTCTTAAAGGACATGGCACACTAAAAGCTTGTTAAAGCATATTTGTGGGATTTTTGACTTGATCAGGTTTTTGGTTTCCTAAATTTACTGAAACAACTGCTCTTCCTCAACTATGCTCTCCTGACCAACTGTTTGAACATGTTTTCTGCAGGTAATACAATGACAAATTGATGTATGATAGAGACAAATTAAGCCCCCCAATGAACTTCCACTAAGATGGCATTTCAGCAATAGTTTGAACTTTCAGTTAGTAATGGTTGAACAACAAATGAACTTTATATATGATAATTTATAGATAGATTACTGTTTGAGCATTGCCTGTGGCTCTGTGATGATTACAGCAGGAAACTACTGCAGGAAATTCTTGAGTCATGTAACAGACTCAAAAATAGGACAGAGCTGCAGAATGTCAGGTTAGCTTTTAAAATGGATAGTATTTCATGGCCCACCCACCAACTATAAGCAGCCTTTTCCCAGCTACCTACTGAAATTTATGGTGATATAGAAAGTTATATAGAATAAACAGCACAGACATTATCTAAATTTATAGCAGAAAGTTATAGATTTAGAAGTGCTAGCTGCTCTGCATAATGGACAAAGCACAGAGACTGCTACTCATGTGGCCCTGACATGAGAAGGCAAAGAACTGCAGCATGGATATCCTAATTTCACACTAGCTGCCTGTGAAGAGCTGGCCCTGAGCACATTTATTAAGGGATTAATGCCAGAATGGCTGAGCACCTCTGCATTGTGGCAAACTACCTTCAATGGGTGCTAGAGGAGGCCAATAGGGTAAAGGAGGCCAAGTAAGTTAAGCTGATGTCAGTGATGAGGACTTGGACGGTGTAGGGCCGACCATCATCAGCTTAGTCAGGCTGGCGGCGACCTTCCTCCAGAGTCATTACATGCCATTCCAGTGAGTCATGCTACGACTGTGCATAGCTGGAACATATAACTCATGACTATCCAGCCCCCGCACCTTGACACCCCAACACTCAGCAGTTGGAAAACTAAAGCTGCCACGCAGGCCACCTGCAATATTCCCCACCAAGCACATTCACCAGATTGGCAGAATATGACATGCCCACAGTCTCTACCTCCTCTGTTCCCTCAAGAAACCCCTCTGCCCAGCCCTGATGGACACAGGACCATCGTCTCCATTGTGCATCCTGGAGAATTAGTGGAGACCAACAGCCAGGGTGGATGCACACCACCTGTAAAGCAAAGCCAACAACTCAGGGATCATCTACAAGACTTCATCAACATCTTTGCTGCACTCAATGAGGAATGCAGGAATGGACTGGTGCAACACAATTGATGCTGGCACAGCAACACTCATTAGCTCCATGGATTGCCAGTGTGAGCAGATAATCTGGGAACTGACTGCGGTTGGGATAATAGAGCCATCTGACAGTCCCTGCACTGCCCTGTCATTCCGGTGAGACAGACAGATGGAACCAGGCAATTCTGTGTGGACTACTGATGACTGAATGGTATGATGCAAAAGAACTCTTATACATTGGTGACTCCTTGGCCCTACATCACAAGGTAGGGGCGGTTCAGCTTGGTGGATCTATGGAATGGCTACTGACAGGTGGAGATGGCGCCAGAGGCCAAGCCCAAGACAGTCTTCACCATTGGCCAAGAACTCTGGTAGTTCCAGGTAATGCAATTTGGTCTCTGAAATGCTCCTGTCGCCTTTGAAAGACTAATGAAGAAGGTCCTGTGTCTACCTAGATGACCTACTGGTCCATGCTACTGCTTTTGAGCTAGAAAATATATGTCAAGTCTGTAAGGCAATCCATGAGGCAGGTCTCTGCCTCAGCCCAGCTCTCAGATGTGTACTGGGTAAAGGCAGCTTCCCTGTCTGAAGACAGATGACATGCTGAGGGCAGTGTAGCAATGGTGCATTGAGCTGCTCTGTTTTCCCAGCATGCCTTGCAGCATTAGTTAAGTGTTCTACCTCTGGTTTTATAAATAGCTGCTATAATATTTATTCTAATCATTATGACTCTGTGTAAGTTTGTGCTTTATTGCTTCTGTGATGCGATGGTTTAGATTAGAATGCATTTTCAGTTATTTTTGTGTGTAACCCTTAAAGAACCTTCGTTTCAGTGAGCTCTGCTCATTTTTTTCTTAATTTCAAGGGTGTCTATACTGATAGACATCAGTCTATCAGTATAGACTGATGTCTATACTGATTAAAAGAGCATTTGACCAGCAAAAACCCCATCTCATTCTTCTTCACCATGCAGCTTAGCACAATATTCTCCTCAGTGACAATCCCATAGTTTCAAATCATTTTCTAGACGTTCTTGTAGTGTGTAGGAGGTACAGTATGACTTTATAAATGTTCAGAAAGATCACAAATCAATGTCATTCTAAAATATCTATTTTAGCACAGGACAATCGTTCAGGTCAATGAGCATCAGTTCACAATACAAGATAAAGACTTTCTTGTTTAGACACAGGCTTTTGGATAGTATCTTAAATCTCTGGTACTGATGTTCTGTTTTCCTTGAATTTTCAGTTGTTTTGTTTGTTTTATGTTACTTGTATTTTATCTGTGAAGCACTTTGTGACTTTTATCTATGAAGGGTGCTATATAGATAAATTTTACTTATTATTTTACTTACATGGTCACAGACTGTCATGGTAAATACATATGAATGTGTGTTTGTTTGACTGAATCAAAAGAAATAATATAGAGAGAAGAAAAGATAATTTGTTAGGAAATCTAGAGCTTTTAGTTGATGAAAACTCTGGACATTTTAGCCTCCTCTTAGAACCATGGACATTTGAGTATAATTTTAGTCGACAAAAACACGATAGTTTAGTCTCAGCCAATTTTTTTTTTTTTTTTACTTATCTCCACTGCTTCCTCATCCTCTCATCTTCCTCACATTGCATTTCAGCTATTTAGCTTTCACTGATATTTCTTCATAATTTCTTTTAGCTTGTCTAATAATATTGTTTCCTCTGTATGCTTTGGATATTTCTCTGTTTTTCCCTTTCTCCCGCTTTGCTTCATCAATTTCTCTCCCACCCTTTTCTCCTGCATCACTGGGATTTTGAGGATTTCAGTGTTATAGGCTGAATTCCCCAGCAGCAGAGGCTTCAGTAGTGGGATTTTGTAGTGAGTCAGACAGCTTGGCAAAAGCCATATTATTGAATGGTTGCCTTGTTCTAACCAAGGGGGTGAAATGTTCTGTTAACCAGAGTAAGGATGGAAGATGGACTGTAATGCAAAAAGCTTAGGTGGGCTTATCTGCAGATAGTGCATGACAGTGTGGTTCCATATATGATTGGACTTAAGATTGCTTCCATTAGGTGTGCTTTATTTTAAATGACAAGTCTAGCTTTATCTAGCTCAGTGCAGGTCAATATGAGGAGACTGAAAATGATTTAATAGAATAACAGTTTATATATATATATATATATATATATAGCATATATGTAGCATTCCATCAATTCTGCATTCTTGGTCCCAATTTTTTTCTTCTTTATATATATATATACATATATTGCTTATGCTTAATTTTATGTTAACATCTGGTAGTTTTTCAAATAATACAAAACAAAGCCAACGGCATACAGTGGTGGAGAATCAACTTAAAAAATAATGTACCATGAGCCCAACTCCACTGCAGTATATTATCAGGTACTGTATACCTGATGCAGTTAAAATATGGGTGTTGGTTCTTTCAGGAAACCACATTACTGATGACTTCTGATAGCAATTCCATCAGTCTCTCCTGTCCTCAGCCTCATTTGATGCCCACATCAACGGTATCCCAACCATAATCCATCCTCTCTCAATCTGTGACCTCTCTCCGAGTGACACTTCACAGATGGTTATTTTTCACAAACATCAAGTAAATCTGTTGTGCAGATCATGATGCAACACCTAGTCCATTGGTGTCGATCTATGGCTGGCGTGCCACGTTTCAACACATTCCTGCTGCTCCTAATGCTCTAATTGCCTGCTAATTTGTCACTGTGGCCCAGCTGTCACTCAGATAAACAGTAACAATTTTGCAAGAGCAGATAGTGCACACCAACTCATCATACAAGGTGGAATTTAAAATTGGACACTCAACCTTTTAAGGAAAGTTGCATCACCTGAAGAGTTATGATTTGTGCTACAACAGTCTGTTGTGTTACAACATAAATTCTAAACTTTTATGACCAATTGTCTTAATATAGATGATTCTGAGGTATAATTTTTACAAATGCAATTTCACTTCTGTTTAGAGGCTCATTTGATGTTGCATGTTTTGAAATATATTGCCAGTGAATAGTAGAGATAACATAAGATATTCAGGAACACATCTAGGAAAAATGTGAAATGAATCTTGTATTGTCCAACACCTATTAATGAGCTGAAGTGAACCTTAATGTTATTATGGTTCATTCATTATTCATTGCCTCAGTTGAACAGCAGGGTACTGAAGAACACTATTATAATGTATGATTTCCTTTAATAAAGGGGTGATACAGTTTACAGTTTAAATCTACGCAGGACATGTTCCCGCTATGCTCCTAATTACTACAAGACACAGTGAGCCATGTTTGATCAGTTGCTTGTCATAAACAAAAATAGAGTCAGTGTTAGTCATTGTCAGTCATTGTCAGTAAACTAGTCAGTGGATTATATATTTAACACACACCATGGCTATCCTTCTTATCATCACGAAATATAAATGAACAAAATACATTCTAAGGTAACCATCTTGAAAAGGCTTGACACATTGAAAAAGAAAAAAAAAAATATTTGCATCAATCCCAGTACAGAACATACAACCATGTTGGTAATCCATGAACACCAACAACCCCTTTGGTCTGTTTCAAAATGAAAATAGACTTTCTAAACAGATATACTGATTACCTAAGGAGCTCCAAAATAAAAAGGGCATAATAATTTCTCCTTCTTATTCCTTCTCAGCAGAATACAGTACAATCATATACCATTTGTGCCAAAATTCTGAAATAGCGCATTTATTCAGAAGCAACTATTTAAGGTCTATTTAATGTGCAGCCTCTGCCTACAACTATTTCTTATGTGTTTTCTTCTTCACTATTAACTTAATGATTACTTTTAGGTTGAAAATCGGCCTAACCCTTAACACAGCACACTAAAACTTCAAAGTGAATCTTCACATGCCTCCTAACTTTCAGCAGCTGAGCGCAAATTCATTTGAAATTCATCAGGGTGAAAAAAAAGTTTTGCGTGACTACTTTGAATAGAGCAGTACAAATCGAATATTAAAGGTGAAAAGTTTCAATTACTGCATGCCAGCACTGTCGTTTCTAATAAATTAGCAAATTAAATATTAGGTTAAAGCTTTTTTTTCCCCCTAAAAGATGGAAATAGGGAAAATATAATTTATTTTATTACTATTAAACAAATCAAGACTGACAAAGTTGTCCAGTACATATTGTGCATAATTTTATATAAGCAATTTATTTGACTGCATTGCATATCAATGTTAGGGACAGGTCAAAACACCATTAAGATTGCTTTTTCTCCTTTGAAGGAGTACATACATGTCACTGAGCAAAACTCATCAGAAATTACTTTTTTAAAAGGCAGCTTTTCAGAGAGAATACTGTATTATAAAACAAGTATGGTTTATAAAGGATGATTTCAAATACAAGATGTTTATATTAATGATATTTTCACCAAATAAGTGACCATCATAGTCAGTGTAAATCATAAGCCATTACTGATGTTTCTAAGTACCAGAAGACAGAAGGCAAGAGATGCCTTTTTTTTTTTAATCACTGTTCTGCATCATCTGGCAATGATGCAAATTGGTGCCGTTGAAATGCACCCCACAGATTTTGCTTTCCAAGCCAAACAAGTCAGGAAATATCTTATGCCAGATGACTGCTTCACAGGGACTGCAAGCCAAGGTCATTGTGGATGTCCTAGCAGATCTCTGGAAGAAGCTAAAGGTTAACAAAGACAGCAGCATGAGAAGAAGATCTGACCAACTCATAGGGTTTGAATTGTGTGACATAACAAACCCACTCATGTCTGAGTCACAGGTCAATGTTCAATAAATAAATAAATAACAAAATCAAGTAAAAAAAAACAAAAAACAAAACACAACAATCCATATGTTAGGTTATTGACTTCACTGACACACATTTCTTTCTACATTTCTTTGAATATCATATGAACCAAGCCACTAAAATTGGTATCTAGATTATATATGTTCAGCAGCCAAGCTACACTTGAATTGTTGCTAAGCACCAGAATGAAAAAACTGGTGCTCGTACATGCTGGTAACAAACATATCTGCACAAAACTAATAAAACAGATGGCAGGTTATCTATGGAGTCTATAAATCTATCTGCGTTTCAGCAAGTCAGTAAACAGTGTTAATTTTGGCAGCTTTTTTTTTTTTTTTTTTTNTTTTTTTTTTTTTTTTTTTGTTTTAGATTTAGTCTTAGTCTTAGTCCTGAGATTCAAAGTCCATGCAAATTTTAGTCAGATTCATCAGTTTCAATATACTTTTAGTCAAATTTTAGTCGATGGAAACTCTGGACATTTTAGCCTTCTCTTAGTCAGCTAAAACCATGGACATCTAAGTCGATGAAAACACAATAGTTTGGTCATCAATAAATTAGTTGACAAAAACTAAAAAGAGAAAGTCTTTTGGATTTGGCAGGTTTCATCAATTCAGACAATGTTTCTGATTAGTGAGTAAGCATTTCAGTTTTCAGCTTTTTAGCAAGTTTCAATGATTCAAACATAAAGTAACCAAACACAATGAAGATTCTTTGAGTCACGGGTGATTCAGTGAACCAGTATCAAGTCAACACTGATTCAGCCCTGTAGAGTCAGTCTGTGTGTAGGCTGGAAACCACTACTGGATGGTTATGTACACCGCAACAACACAGGCCTCCTTAACACAGGTACTGACAGCTGCCTACAAAAACTGTAGATTGCCTATGCTAATAAAAATATGTTAGTCTCAAAGCTGATGGCAGAATGTGCTGTTTTACTGTATCTCAGGAGGTGGGAGTGCTGTGAAAGAAATGTGATATACATTTATTAAATCTTTCCTTTTAAAGTAAAATCAGAAATAACCGAAGACAGTAAGTACGAGTCATTTGCGGTTGTGAGTTGGCTCACCTGGCTCGCTGAAAAGAATCTGCTATAACATCACTTACCAAATCTACTAACTCCATCTGGCTTTACCCTGGCCACTATTGGTTCTGCAATGGCCACACACACACACACACACACACACACACACAAACAATTTTGAATGAAGATACACCTTAAATGAATGGTTGGGGTGGCAGATCGGAGACACTTTTGAAAAAGATGTAAGGTGCCAAGAAGAAATAGAACCATAGCAAATATGATGCTGCATATCAATTTTATTTTTCATTTTGATAAGAGTTACATTTAAGTAAAAAGATATTTCTGCTTTTCGAAACACTACTACATTCAAATAAACAATTTTTTGTGGTTCTTTTTTTTTTTAAAGATGATTTGTAACAGAAAAGCAGAGTATTAGATAAGAGGCAGGCCCCGTTGTGTGCGTTGATGCTTGGAAGAGAAGAAGAAACAAAAAAAAAAANAAAAAAAAAAAAAAAAAGCCCTGGGCTGAATGTTACTTCACTGAACTATTTGTTCTATGGTTCTGTAGTTGTCTGCCCAAGTAGTACTGTTATTTATCACAGTCAATAGTTTGTAGTACACCTCCCCATATTGGGAGCTATGGAAACCAGTGCACAGGAGCTGTCCATTAAGGAGTGCTGAAATGTTAGAACTTGCTACATTATTGGTATCAGTTTTGAATTCTTTGGGGAATACCTTTGTTATCATGTGGCTGACTTGCTAAAAATGTTGTAATCTATATTAATACACATGTTGAAATTATTATACACAATAAATGCAGGCATATGGTAATGGATAAGAGGCTTTAGTGGGAGGGGAAAGCTTGTGGCAGCTTATTTTTCAGCTATTATGAGGAGCTGATTATGTGATGATGAAGTACTGACTAGAGTGGTCACAGTATTGGAATTCAATGAACCACAAAGGCAAGCTGTGTTACAGCCTAGTGAGAATGTTGAGGTTTTATTAGGTTTTTCTCTTTTTTTCAGTTATCTATTAATGTAATCACATCAGGCTCTCATATTGCTTCTTTCCCCCTTCAGTTCAAAACTCTGTGCACCTCTTCCATTTTGGTCTAGAGGCAACACAATCAGTTCCACAAATGCTGCAGTGAAGAACTTGAATAGATGGACAAAGACTGAAAACCAGGATCTTGGGTTAACTACCACAACAAACACAAACAGAGTACACACACACTTTGTGTAAGGGGTTTCAAGATTTCGGATTTTTACAAGATTGAGATGACCAATTGAAGCTGGCAAGGATGGTTAAAAACCTTTTGCAACTGATGTTGACTTCTGCCCACAGTTTCAATGTTTGATTTCAATAGTTGATTAGTTATTAAAGCCCCCTACTTTGGCCAAATGTCATGACTCAATCCGAAAGGCAAGCACGTTAACAGCACAAAAGGATGATGATAAACACTATGTGACAAGTTTGCAATGAGCAAAAAAGACAAAGCCTTATATAAAGCAATACCCTCAGTCCACACAGTCCTTTGACACCCAAGAAACACTTCTGGCTAGCAGAAAGAAGTTATGCCCTCAGAAAGAAAGAAAAAAAAAGACTGTTAGATACAAGGAAGCTCCTGGTAATAGCCAAGATCACTCACTGCTGCCACAATTATGTGGACAGAGTTGTGGCCTCAGGATACAACTTAATGACCATAATAAGGGTGTCTGTCTGTTCAAAATCAGCTTATAGTGCATCAACGCTGACCTGCAACATCATTTCACCCGTAGCTTAGTTTAAAGAGGCCGCACAAGAATAACTACTGGTGTGGGAGAAGAGACTGTCCCTGTGGTCCTGAATGTCTTTCCAAGGCAGATGGACCGCCACCCCTTGAGTCCTCTTTATTCCACCTCACTGACGAGGATCAGTTTGGGCTTGAGCATTTCTTATGGCTGTGGGTGCTCTTTAATAGTATGCCCTGCTCTCTGTGATTAATGATGGGCACTTAGCTAGGAGACACAGTCAATAAATGCACTGGTCTGGCAACTTAATACCAGGAAATATGCCAAAGGGGAGACAGGGTTTCACCCGGTGGCAGCGTCACTCAAAGCAGAGGAGGTTAACAGCACAAAATGCAAATGGACAGACCAAAATTTTAAAACTTGTCTTTTTTTAGATTGACTTCACTGACAAGCTTGGATTTAATTGGAACAACCTTGGCAGTGCTATGCAGTGTGCTGCTGCCTTATCCTTCTAAAAGCCTCACACACTCAAAGTATCTGTGCATGTGTGTAAGAGAAAGGCAGACAGAAGGGAGTGAAAGAAAGACGGAGTAAAAACAGATATAGTAAGACAGCGCTTACATTATGTCTGCAGGTATAACTGTATGCTTGTGTGTAAGTGTGTGCGCATGTGTGTATTACTGGGAAACAATATCAAATGAATAAATATGATAGCAAATGCTGAGCCAACTCCAGACAAGACAACCTAGTTTCAGTAATATATTGCTCTGATAAAGCTTACCTAGGGAGGAATTTATGACTTTATGATGTATACTCATTAATCACATACAATGAAACTATTACTACTATTATTATTACTACTACTACTATTACTATCAATTTAACAGGATTATACATACAGATAATTTAGAGCATCTGACTTATCAAAACTGAATCAGTTACAAGGTGAAATTTTTTCAATTCCACCAGAACATGTCAACACCATATTATCCAGTAATCCTCTTATAGGCATCATTATACCACAAAACCAACATGAAATAATTATGGATGGGGAGGAGAGGGATGCTTAAAGTTTCCACTGCAAGGTCAGAGTGGCGGTTTTCTCTCTCCATCCCGAAACGAAAGGCACAAGGAAGGAGGACCATGATTAAACACGCATGTTAATAGATTGATATGCCAGTTTACTGGAAAATGTGTTTAACTGATAGCTCTGCATGCAATATGGGCTTTATGATCGAGCTACATGATAGAGGAGGTGTGGTGTTTGCCTGTCTGTCGCTCCCGGGCTTGCTGCTACAATACTGACCTCCAGCGTGCGCACCGAAGGACGGAGCAGAGCTTTCTGCTTGGTGCGGGACTCCGCTGCCGTCAGTCTGTGACAGTCTGTGACATTTGCTGTTTTGACAGCAAATGTCATAACGCGCAGACTGCTAACTTTAGGAATATACCTATAAAAATGTATAGATGCTCTTAAAAATAAAATAACAAAAAGGAAACCAAATCAAGAAAGAACTGATGACTGATCAGCTATCTGATTTGCGACCAAATGTTAGTCATTTTGCAGACAGATAAAAAACAATCTTACCCCCGTGCCTGATGAAGTTTCCTCACATCTATTACCAGTAATTTATACGATTCTTTTGTTTCTATGTTTCTCCGTTTTCATCTCTGCTCTCTACTCACACAGTCTCTTATTTTTCTCAGGGGCGGAGCGGGTTCCTGCTAGTTTTTATTGTAAAAAACACACGTGGTCGTTACAAACCTCGCAGGATACAGCTGGGAGGCGGAGGTGGAGATGCGGGCGCAGTCGGGCTGGGAGAGGGGAGAGAACACGCTGAGGCGCCAGCTTTCTAACCATGGAAATCATGTTATTGACCAGTCTTTTAATTTTGGAATAAGGGCTTAATGGACTTTGCATATTGCAATCAAGCTTTTTCTCTCACTTGAAAGGAGAGTCTTGCATGCAGAACGTGGAGGATCGCAGGTGAGGAGGAGAGAAATGCTTTTTGATGTACATTTATTTGGGGCAAAATGCGATGAAGTCATTATGGGATTTTTCTACATATTATTTCCTCAGATTTTATTTTCAAAATCATACATGAATTAAATGACTTAAAATGGATTTCCTAAATAGCTCCGGGTTTGAAGATGAAATGGAGATAGGAAACATCTCCTCTAATTCCACCTCTCGGAGCCAGTACTCCCAGCTTGCTATTTGGGGTCTGGCAGGACTTGTCAGCTTTCTGATTTTGTTCACAGTAGTAGGGAACGTTTTAGTTGTTATCGCCGTTTTAACAAGCAGAGCTTTGAAGCCTCCCCAGAATCTTTTTCTTGTCTCCCTGGCCAGTGCGGACATACTGGTCGCCACTCTGGTAATGCCTTTTTCTTTGGCAAATGAACTTATGGGCTACTGGTTCTTTGGCAAAATTTGGTGTGACATCTACCTGGCACTGGACGTTTTATTCTGCACCTCTTCTATTGTCCACCTGTGTGCTATTAGTTTAGACAGATACTGGTCAGTGACACAGGCAGTAGAATACAACTTAAAGCGAACACCTAAACGAGTTAAAGGGATGATTGTGGTGGTTTGGCTGATCTCAGCTGTCATCTCCTTCCCACCACTGATATCAATGGACAGGAGCAGCAGTGAGACCAGTCCCCAGTGTGTGCTGAATGATGAGACCTGGTACATTCTCTATTCCAGCATTGGCTCATTCTTTGCTCCCTGTGTCATCATGATTTTGGTCTATATCCGGATCTACCAAGTGGCAAAGACCAGGACCAGAACAATGTCAGAGAAGAAGAGGGATGTGGACTCGCCACAGGAGAATGGTGTGGACCAAGCTGAACCAGGCAGAGGTGGGTCATTAAAGTCTAGCAGGGGTGGGAGCATGAAAGATCAGGAGCGTGAGAATGGGCACTGCGAAGAGCAAAAAGTTGTATCTCCTCTACCAAATGAACCCAAACACCATCCAGCAGATCACGATGATGACTTTGATGACAGCAGCTCATCTGATGAGAAACCTAAAAAAAATTCAGCTTCCTCCAAACACCATCATGATGATCGAAAAGACAGGAAGTCCAGTAGGAAAAGCAGCTCTGCTTCTAAATACTCAAGCAGGAAGTCTCGTGCCAGTTCCAAGTCCATGGAGCTGTTCTCATCTCGCCGCAAACGCCGGAGCACTGTCAACCGCAAGAAAGTCTCTGCTGCTCGGGAGAAACGCTTCACGTTTGTCCTGGCTGTTGTCATGGGTGTATTTGTGGTCTGCTGGTTCCCATTCTTCTTCTCCTACAGTCTGTATGGAATCTGCCGGGAGCCATGCAAGATCCCTGAGACGCTCTTCAAGTTCTTCTTCTGGATTGGCTACTGTAATAGCTCTTTAAACCCTGTCATCTACACCATATTTAACCAGGACTTTCGGAGAGCCTTCCAGAAGATCCTCTGTAAGACATGGAAACGCTCTTTCTGAGGACGCCCTGCATGAATGGGGTTGTAAGAGACATTTTACTCTACAGACAAAAATCTAAACAAATCTGAACTGTAGGATAAAGTGCTTGCCTGGCTGCTTTCACATCTTTATGTTCACAAATCAAAGGAACTACTGATGGATCAAAGGATTTGAACTGTGGAGCATAAAGGAGTTATAAATACACGTGTAAGCACTCTATTAAAATTCACAGAGGACTCTGATGTGGGCTTTGGCTCATTCCCTCCTTACTGACTTATTCTCCTTCATTTAATGTAATAAACTGTCTGACTCATAACAGTTACTGTGATGCATGCACACCATGGTGTATCGACCACATTGTATTGGATAAGCTGCACAGGAGATAGAGGGTTTACAGAGACTGGTTTATAATGTGATCTTATCCACTAAATACAATGCGAAGGCCTTGACAATCTCCACACAATCGCTGTTTAGGACATTAGACAGTGTTTCTGTCTCACTTCTGTTCAGTCTTACTTTTTCTTTACATTTCTAATATGTCACACTCTTGGCATGAGGACCAATGGGATAAAGGGGCTCCTTGCTTACTGTTTCAGTAGTGAAACTATATGTTTTCATGAAAAAAAGACACAACTAAACTATCTACAAAAAAACAAAACAAAACAAAACTGCAAAGTTGTATTTCTGCTTCAGTTTACTGTGTAAAAAAGTGTCAAAGTGGGAACTGAAGTGGAAACGTTACATCATGAGGGTGCTCTTTGTAAACTTGCACGTGGCTTTGACTCACACTGTCCGTGATGTTATGTGAAGTGATGTCACTTGTGTCTTGCTCTTCAGGGAATGTGTTTGTACCTTCTGCCCTTGGAGAAATGGAATACAGATCGACTGCTGAGGCATATGGACATTAACGGAGGCTTTCACTGTTTGTGTGAAAGAGAGAGAGAGAGAGAGAGAGAGAGAGCAAGAGAGAGAGTGAGTGAGAAATATATATATTGAGAGAGAGAGAGAGAGAGAGTAAGCAAAGTGTGTACAATATGGAGTTGTGTTGTGATTAAATAAGCTGAAAGGTACACATATCCTGACTGCCAATTAATGGTTTTGTGTGTGTGTGTGTGTGTGTGTGTGTGTGTGTGTGTGTGTATGCACACCTAAAGTACATGTTTGTGTATCAAACTGCTTTGGTAAATGGCCTGGTTCTCTCTTTAAGTGTCTTTCTGTTCTCTTCCATTCTGTTTTCTGTCATTAATCTTTTTCCTCTCTATTCCTACAGTCACAAAAAGCACTTACAGTAAAAACATCTTATTCACTCACACATAAAAGCACACACACATACATAATGAGAGTTATTATTATTAAGACATTTAATGACTTATATAGTGGATATTTTTCTCTTTATATTTCAAGCATTTATAGCAGTGGGCTTAATGCATTTTTTTTCCTCTCTTGTAAATAAACAAAGTACAGAGCTACTGTGTGATGCTTTATAATCACACGTATCAATATGATCAAAAGTTATTGTTTGTATATGAACAATGCTTTGAAAGATGTTTAAAGTGATGCCAAACTGTTTTCTTTTCTAATATTTCAAAAAAAAAAAAAACGTGTTTACTTCTCTCTGCTTTGAGCACACACAAAAAGATCAAATAAAAAGATTACTTCAACTGTCTTTGAAGACTACAAGAGTGCATGACTGCATTCTTTATTGCTGTTTATTATTCATAAAAGTTTTACTGTAGTGTCACTTTTTTTTTTGTCATTGATGCTGTCATGTTGTGACTCAGAAAATATGACTAATGATGCCAAGGCTAACATCCATGGTACTTAGGCTGTTTTTGTTAAGGCATAAGAGAAAGGCTTAAGGTTAAACTTATGATCAAAAATACTGAAAATAATATTGGAAACAATACCAACAGCGGTGATGGACTGGTCAAAAGAAATTTTTAAAAAAATGAAATTTAAAACAAACTCAGTTTAAGTTACCGATTTAGGTGATTTTTAATAGATTACGGGTCAGTGATATTTTCCACACTTAGTTTTCACTCAGTGTGCACCAATCAAGTCCGCATGAAGACTTGAGATTTTTGGGGCACACAAATTGTAGGATCAGTAGTCGATTTCTATTTCCCCCAGCAGAGTTCTTTCATTGCATTACTGAAAAAATGATAAGGTTGATATGGTTTACCAATGGACAATTATATGTCAGTAGATGGTTAAAACAATCCCTTTCTTTTCAGAGATACTTGTCTGAGAAAAGAGAACACTATTTTTTTCTATGAACATGATGCTAAACTATAGCAATGTATGATATAGTTAGTACATCCTCCAGAGATGCATGTTTGTGCAGTGACCACACTATAATAATTATTGTAGCAACCAGTAGCCCTTTCACAAAGCCTGATGAGTAGTTATGAACAGATTGCATCATAAATCAAATAAAATCAAAGCCTTTGGTTCCATTTTTATTATCTTACAACTTTTCCATTTGTGTCCTTCATACAAATATCAATATAAGTATGGCACAATTTAAACAGTACAGACAAGCCTTGTGAAATAAGAATGGCTTGTGTGTTCAGTTAAAATACATTATGCTGGGGTCTTCATTGCAACTCATCTGATCCATACATAGGGCTCACCTGCCTTAGCTTTTAGTTTTGTGGTGTATCTGTGTGTGCATGTGTGCTTCCACATGCATATGTGTGTATAGGAAAGCAAACCTCTAATGTGAGGTCGGATGAGTTTAGAGAAGGCCAGGGAAATTTCCATTGACCCACATAACACACACCTGCTCTCCATTCCTGCCTCACACTTATTTACTTATCCCTGAAAACTATCTAGCGTCGCCGCCATGGCGATGCAGAATGGATTCTGTCGTCTCTGCTCCTTCCTCTTCAGAGTGTTTATGGCTTGCTGTGTCAGCAGGTCAGATCCTCAGACTGCCAGTGCTTTATTCCTTTCCAGCTGATCTGAAGGAACACCAATGTAACAAGCCAACAAAATACAGAGCCAAAGATCTGTTTAACATTTTCAGACTTTATGCCCGTTGTATAAAATGGCCTGAAGAGGTAGAGAGGGAAAACTCAACCAAAGTTTTAACAGACAAATGTTAAAATGGGAAACATATTCAGAAACTGAAGGGGTTTCTTTAACAACATCATTCAATAAATCTTTGATGTTTTTAACCGTGCTGGCTACCAACCTTGCAGCCAATGAGGTCTTCAACTCTGCCTGACCGCTCAAATCCCCCAGTGTTCTCTGCCTCCTTCAGACTTGTCATAACAAATTTCAGCAGATCTGGTTGAGTCCTCAGTGGGTGGGAAGTGGCAAATCATGGCAGCCCAGATTGTAGAGTATTTGTGTGTTAGCATGAGAGGTTTTAGAGTTAAATTTCCATGTCCTGTTCCTGAGATATGACATACAAGATTCAAGAATTTGAGTGTGGAAAGGATGAGCTGTCACTTCAGTGGCCAGTAATGACAAGTAATTCAATTTTAGGGGTTTGAGAGAATTTCATTTCTTGGAGATTTAAGTATTAAGAACCAGACACTAGGACCACAGTATTTTGAGCCCACAAAAAGTGTCTGCATTTTTTCTCACTTTTTTTTTTATCTCCTCCACCTTTCATTCTGTGTACCATACCTCTGACCCTTTACTGTCTGAAAGCTTCACCAGTTTTCCTTTCCCTACTCCATCCACTCGGTCCCCACTCTGCTCAAACCTTATCTTGATCTCCTCTACCTGTACCCTCCATCCTCTTCCTCTGTTTTTGTTTTCACTGATATTCCCTCTAGCTCGGTGCTTATCTATCCAATACCTGTGAGATGCACCAACAAGATACAGACAAGCAAGCATAAATTACCTTATGCTACTATTACCTTATGCTACCATATCTAAAACCTACAGCAGGACCTTCCCATGACTAAGTTCATCTAGTAATGTTAAAGTGTCATTAAAAAAATTGTGGACTGTCCAAAATTACCTCACCTTGCATAAATGTCCTCTCTTTGAGGTATTCAAAGTCCAGCTGGTACTTACAAGGATAGAAGTATAAACACACACACACGTTGCATGTACACTCACACACAGTTAAAAAAGCTTAAGGCTACGTGAGATGCACAGCAAGGATGTAAGACTATATTAAAATGCTGACAGTCACATCTATTTCTCCATTGTGTGGCGCCCAAGTGCTGTCAGGGAAGGATACTGGCTTTATAATGGGTTTCTGTGACCTGAATGACATTTTCATACATTCAAGCAAACATTGTGTATGGACTAACACTATATAATCGATCAGGTTCTGTGTGCCATGTAATTGTATTACCATGTTGGAAAACAAGGTACCACTGCTGCCAGGCAGATACAAATGGATTCATTTGAAACTGCATGCCAATATGAGAAAATGTGATTAATAAACTATAGATATAAATGATTATGGGCTCCAGCAGTAAGAAGTTAAAACTTAGAAGTGTAACACAGAAGACCCGGATTGAGAGGAAAATGTCTATATTTAAATTAATTACATTGTACCTTTATTTCTTTGGTATTCTCTCTTACCTCCCAGCAAGTATGGAAAAATAATGGACTCCATCTCTTACATGCCATCTGCCATCTGTCTCACACCCCACTCACTATCTCGAGCTGCATCTTTCACCCTTTTTTTCTCTCTTCTCTTTCAATCTATCCTCTCTCCTCTGTCTGACAGTGCCCATCCATTCTGCGAAGGAGCTTCTGCTCCTCTTGCAAGGTAGGTGTATAAATGGAGTAAATACACATGCAGTTTGTGGTGTTAGCATCTTCCTAGGTGGATGCTGCTTACCAGCAAATGTTAACAACTTTTCATTTAGCTGACTTAATCCTGGTTGGCTCAGTTATGTACTTTAATTCAATAAGAGCATCTCTAGTCATTAGTGGATGGTTTACAGTGGAATAAGGACCTTCCCCCATCTCTAAATCAACGCCAACACTTCCCTTAACTAAATAAATGTTTAAATTTAAATGTTACTTGAATGGATAGTCAAACAGGATTATTTTCCCACCTTTATACCCACAGGTAAATGATATGACTACACCTAAAAACAAAGTGAAGGGTGTTTAAGGCAAAAGTCAGTGATGTGTCATTAAAGAGGGAAAAGGGTGATGAAGGCAGAGTATGAAATGAGGTATTGAGCAAAGCTAATTATTTATTTATAGCTCCAGTGCTTTTCTGTCCATGCTTCTTTCACCTTGCACTTTTCTTTCAGGGACTAAAATACAGATGAATTAAGAAAAACACACATACAACACTTCTAGTACCTCTCCAAAGAATAATGTGCAAACAGGCTACAGTATTTGTCTTCATACAAACACCATGATAAAGTTCATGTGTATTTACCCTCATACAAACACCATGAGCTTTATCATTGGATGATCAGTGGATCTATATTTTATGTCAGTATTACATTTCAAATGTCTTTCTTATGCTCTGGTGTCTGATTTACTGGCCCTGCTGCATCCATCAAGCAGCCAAACACCCTCAGGGTCAGGAGTTCAGTCCCTGCTCCTGTTTTCCATTCTGCTCTGTCCATCCATCTCATCTCTCCTGCACTATTTCTCTCTGTCTTTAAAAATGGCACAATAAATGAAAAATGATTTGGATTTCCTTTTGTATTGCAAAACAAAGCTAGCAGAGAGAATGGTCATCATTGGTGGTCATGCAAATTTGAAGGGACCTAGTATTTTATTGGAACAAGGAATGCTGTTAAAATAAGGCACAGTGAATGCAGAATCCTCCCTTAATTTGCCTTTTTATTATATCTTCACACCTTGGCTTAGTTAGAATAAACAAATAACACAAATGTCAAGACCATTAGCTGCTACATTATCATATGTACAGAAGTATTGTGTTTTTTAAAGACTACATTCTCCATGAACCATTGCTTCCTGTCATAGACACCCTCCTCCTGCTCTCTGCCAAACCATTTTTGCTCTTTTTGCTTTTCTGAAAAGAATGGACATGGTTGGAAATAATTCCACCATCTGCTACTGTGAGAAACTCTGAAAGCTTCAATTATATTTCTACAAGAGAAACAGTGTCCCTCTTTCCCTTTTGTGTTGTAAGGTAATCAAGGATTTTCCATAAAATCTGAGCTGGTGGCACACAATGTAACATGTGGTACATGTTAGGCTGTGGTCCTCTTGGTGATAGTGGTAATTACAATAAACTATCTAAATGAATGTATAAAATTGACTCTCTCTCACACTCATCAAATTCAGTCCATTTCAGTGTTTCAGTGCATGCACACACACATACACACACAAGGGGCTATGTCATCTCTAGTGCAATGCCACACAAAAAAATTAACTTTGAATGACACACGTTGGGCCAACCATTAAGAGAAATCATAAAAATCTACCACAAAACATGGTATCCAAACTTTGTGCTAATCTTACTGGATGTGATGGACACAGATTTTTAGTCCAAAGTGTCTCAGACACTTTCTAATTCATTACCTAAATACAGGTATATTTATTTAACAAAGTTACAATGTCAAGTGTTCAAAATACCATAATGTCCAGATTTATTGATGGTGCAGCATTACACGTTGCTTCTTATGCTGGGAGAGGTGCTTAAAAATGGCTTTAATGGTTTGCTTATGGCTTGTATTGTTTCAGAAAAATAGATGAGAAAAAATACATATACAGTAATATATAGTATCTTAAAAGATGCTTGAAAAATGCAGCAATGAAGTGGAAACATGCAGAGTGAAATGAAAAATATCACATCATTCCAGTTGCCCTTTCTATTTAAGCGAAGCACATAGAGTCACACAGAGTCCACAAGGGAATTGAAGTTAGCATAGAGCAAAGGAGTGACAAAGTAAGAGATGAGACAGAAACTTTACAATATCACCATGAAATCTCACATTATTCCACCCTGGAGGTTCCACGGTGGAAAAAGATGAGGGGAGCACAATTTTCTCCATCATAATTTTCTCTATTAATATTTGCAAGCCATGTTCAAAGCTAATGCATCACCAAAGATAGCCATGCACATCCACAGACACATCAGTCGTGTCACAGTTTGAATAAAACTCCCACATGAAATGGGTTTTATTGGGTTATTATGATGATGTCACTGGTTATTTCTTATACCTTATGTCCTTCATGTGGGTATTTTCCTGGGGGAAGCCCTGCTTGGTTGAAATGTTGCCAATAAACTGATTTAAAAAGGGAGATTTAATTCCCAACTGTAGATACTTTATCTAGTTTTATTGCAAACCTTACACACTTCCAGTTCCATGTCACATACCATCACTGGTCAAAGCTATATTCAATGAAAAGAACCAATGGTTGAACACCACAGTAAATAGAAAATGTAATAACTCTAATACCACATAATAGGCACGCTTGGCCTGTCTACCAGTGCAATGAACTGACTGTATAGAGTAGAATAGAGTAGAGTAGAGAGTAGAGTTTATTAATCCCCAAGGGGAAATTGCAGTGTTGCAGCAGCAATTGCAAAAAGCACACATACTGAGCTGGTAAAAGACAGAACACCAATACTATACTAAATAAAGTAGAACAGGAAAGAGTAAAAAACTTAAAGTTAGATATTGCTATTAATGTGCAAATTGAATGTAAAATGTGTATTGTGCATTTCCACTCAGGCAGGTAAAAGACAAAACAATGATACTATACTAAATAAAACAGAATAAAAAAGTGTAGGAACTTAAAGACAGGATATTGCTATTAGTGTGCAACTAAAATGTAAAATGTACATTGTGCATTGCCACTCAGAGAAGGAGTCCCTTCCTCTCCATCACAGAGGGGAGTCATTGTAGAGGAGAAGGAGGAGCAGTGGCAGGAGGGCATGTCAGCAGGGTATGAGTGTCAATGTACTGCTGAGTGAAATTCTGACCTCCACATGATAAGCAGATCGCTCTGCTTGGTTTACCCTGACTGTGTGCCAGATTTTAGACATAAAGAGCATCATGTTATTGATGTACACTACTACTACCTACTACTACTACTACTACTACTACTACAAGAAAGAGGTACTGCAGAGGTGCATCTTTGTTATGAAAAGTACATTTTTCACAGATGTAAAATAACAGGCAAATAACATATAAATAACCTTTGGGTTACCATAAAGGTTCAAAGTACTTTCTGACAGTTCAAGGCAGAAATTTGTATGAATGAAACCTGGACAGAAGATACAGCTACTAAAGGCAGGTAAGGTAGCATGTAAAAAAAAAAAAAAAAAAAAATGTTTACCACTGCAAACACACATGATACTGTAAATCCCTGGCTGCATTTGTGGGTGGTTGGGAAACAAGAGGTTCTTCACTACATATTGGAGCTTAGGCCGGAGTTACACATAGAGGCTGATTAACATGTTAGTCAACCCCTAACCAACCCTACCCTACCTCCATTGAGATGTACTAATGAGAATTCATGGTCAGAGTTCCACATATTAGTCTTAGTCTTATGTAACCCTGTCCCGGGATCCAAGATGCAGCACTTTAGTGACTCCGACTGTATACTATCACCTTTGTCTACTCAGGTGAAGATTAGCAGCATTAGGGTTAGCAGCAACATACACAACATCGATTACAGTACAATCTGGCTTCTTTGCAAATTTATAGTTGTGAAGATACAAATGGTAGGCATCCAAGTATTGACTTCAACAAGGATCCATGTATAAGGTAATACCCTAGTGACAAAGCATTTGTACTCCCAATGATACAATCCTAGACTACTCATTTCTAAGGATATAGTCTCTGTAAAGACAACTTTGTTGTATCATAGAATGGACACTCTATGTATTAGGCCAAGATTAATACATGGAAATAAAGTAAAACAATCAAATAGAGTGCAATTTTTGTCCTTGTCCTGTTTATCTCTTTTTATTATGTTTTAATGCCTTTCTAATTTATGAGCCTGGGAATGTTTGCAATATAGCTGTGTGTCATTAAACAAAACAATCTGAACTTATTAGTCAGTTAATCTCCTTAATTAATTTAACTCTTGCGTAAACAGATATATATAGGCATGTAACATGAGGCACAATCTTAAAGAGGCAGCACACAGACTCACAGAGTATACACTTGCACGTGCAATTACTCTTACACACATAAACAGAAACACAAATGCTATCCTTTCTAATGTGTGTGTATGTCCAGGTGCTTGCACACATACATATTTTTAATGATTCTGCTATTTTCCTCCTACACTTGTTTGTGTGTTTCTGTAGAACTGAAGTGTACTCAACAACAATTTTCTTTCAATTATTTGCCATAGCAGCTTTCAAAAGCAAGTACACACATTTAGATCTGCACAATATTTTTCTATCTTCCCCAAATGGAGAAGTAGGCTTTGTTGTCCCATCATTTTCTGCCATAGGGCATACATCAAATGGGGAAGAGAGGTCAAGGGCCAGGTTTCATTAATGCTGGTGACAAGAAAGAACCATCCTTATGGAGTTATGATTGATTTCCTACAATCATATGCTAGGTTGCTTCATGGATGATCTCTTTTATTGTTTTATTAAGATATATACACAGAGAGAGAGAGAGAGAGAGAGAGAGAGAGAGATAGAGAGAGACAGAGACAGACAGATAGATAGATAGATAGATAGATAGATAGATAGATAGATAGATAGATAGATACAACTTTGTTATTGCTATTATTACCAAGTTTTTAGTGTCTTCATGTGTGTGTGTGTGTGTGTGTGTGTAAGATGTTGGTACACTGCTGTCTACATTAACAAATAATTATTGGACAGAAAGTACTGGAGGCAGAGGATGACTGAATCAAGTTCTTCAGGGTCCTTGTTCATTAACTGGATCTGTGATTACGTTGTTACTGCATTAGTCTATAAAATTAACTTTTAACGGATGGTCATGAAGATTCATGGGCTTGAAACAAAAAAAGGAAAGTGTGAGAGTTAGAGAGAAAGGCAGAGATGTGGAAAGACGAAGCAAGTAGCAGCAGCTATAAAAATGATGAATTACTGTCTTGTAACTAATGATAGCCATTAGATATGCAGTAAACAAGTACAGTATTTTAAATATAATCATCATTCATGGATAAAAGTGACACTGTCATCTGCAGGAGCAGAGAAAAAAATGGAGCCCTATTTATTCAGGTTTTGGGTGTCATTGATGATATGCATGACTGTTATTCTGTTACAGTGCAGCCAAATAATAAAGTTAAAGGATCTCACCCAAAAATCTGATCCCTTATATTAATTTGTCCTTTTTCCTCTCACATTATCACAGCACAAAACACGAGGAAAGAAGAAGGCATGTGGCTCATTAAAAATCTATGATCGAAAGAGTAAATATGATGGGTACATGTGCGGGTTTGTGTTGATGTGGGACATTAGGATAGGCAGATCCATTAATTATAGGCAGGCTGTGCAGCATTTGATGTCTCTGCATGAGAGTCATAAAGCTCTGGTTTTACTTTATCTCTTTCATCAGCAGCCTCCCCACCCTATCTTTACCTCTCCCGAGGGATTACACCAGCTAATCCATCTGAAGATGTCAGACAGGTTCCACATGATCTCACCTTGTAGAGTCTCTTGACTGAGTGATACAATTGCCTTTCTTCTGCTGAGCCACATGTGGCTCCACATAAATGGCAGAATCTGCTGGTTTCTAGTACAATGCAGTGTGTAATCCTATAGTAACACATGCACTTGTACCATTAGACTGTGTAGCATTACTGGAACAACTGTAGTTTGATAAATCTATGATGATGTTTTTCTGGTATGAAATAACCAGTTTTTACAGACAGCTTCGTCGTGGAATCCTGCTGAAGCCCCGCAGACACCTAACTGCTCCCCTTCACAGACGCAATATACATCCTGCCCCCATTCTTCCTNACACACACACACAAAGAACCATGTGAAAGATAACATTCACTTTAACAAAAGGATGAGCACCCAGGAACCCCTCAAGACTTCCTGCTGTGATTTTCTCCCCATTTAGTTGTAAAGCCTGCAGAACAGATTCTGTAAGACAATGGACAAAACTTTAAATTCCTCTAAAGTCCTGGATGCCACGGTAACCAGACGTTATCACCTCAGGGAGACTTGGTGAAACTTTGATCCCTAAACCTCCTATGCCATAAAGACAAGAACACTAATGGCCACTCTTATCTGCATTTGAGCATCTCACAAGCTCCCTCCCCCAAATGGTCACTTCAGTGGCTCCAAACCATCTGAGCAAAGGTCCTCACAGAATTAAGGACAGTTCACTGCAACACCAAATAAGACTCTTAATTCAGAATCTATTTAGAAAAACAAGTTACAAAATGTTTAGAGTTATGAAATGAAGTTGCCATCTCTCTCTCTCTCTCTCTCTCTCTCTCTCTCTCTCTCTCTATCTCTCTCTCTCTCTCTCTTGAGTGCCTTAAACTATATTCAAATATTGAAATTCATTTTCATTTACTACATGTTTTTGTTGTATTTGTATTTGTGTTTAGTTAAAGGATTTAGTTTTATATGTGTTACGTTTCTCCAACATACTTCTGAAATCACAGAATATCACATTGTCATTTTATGGTCCTTTAAGTTCCCCACAAAGTCTGTATTAACAATCTACAACAGTCTAAGCTTTTGTTTTATCTTTGTAATGTTTAGAATGCTAACATTAATGTAGAAATAGATTTAGTTAAGTAAAGATCATCAGATTTCATAATAGAGTGCTTTAGATGTTGAGATTTTGTGATAAATTCCTATTAGACAACAAAAGGGATGATTTATTTGTGTAACATGGTTTTGCTTGTGCCAGNGTGATAAATTCCTATTAGACAACAAAAGGGATGATTTATTTGTGTAACATGGTTTTGCTTGTGCCAGCATGTCATACTGTGAGTTTATTATGTGAAAATTCTATGTATCATGCTTTGACAATGGGAAATGAGTGGATTTAGTATAAGTTTATGTTTCTGTAATATCACAGAGATTAAACTGCTTCAAGCTGCTTGCTTGCCTTCTTGATATCATCAGGAAGCTCCTATAACAACAAAGCATGGGCGTGTTTCTACAACGCGTGAAGGGCTCTCTTGTTTAAAAGGCCACTCCGCCATTGTTCGCTCTCTTACTCTTTTCGCCCCGGGATATCTCTTTTTCTGGACTCCTTTCTTGCTTCTTTTTCGGGGACCATTCCAGGACCTCTCTTTCACTCCGGCCTCTCTCTCTCGGCCCTCCTCTCCACACCGCATGGCGGCTTCGCTTCGCCTTTCTTCACCGCGCTGCTAAACTCCGGCTAGTGGTTCTTTATTTTAAAGTAATCTCAAGTAATTTATTAGCTGCTCTAAGAAGTTTGTGCCTGAATAGTGATTTCATCCAAAGCTATTCAGTTTTAATTACAGTTAGCTCACATTAGTGCTGCGCCATCACGTGTCTCGGCTCTACTGATCACATTGGGTAAACTCCAGCACTGCAACTCGGTTCGACCCTAAGTCCAGCTCCCAGCTCCAGCTGCTCGTCGAGAGGTGCGCTGACTCGGCTCCAAAGGAAGACTCGTTTGTCCGGACCATTGGCCTGCCCACTGTGGATCCAGACACCGTATCCAAAGGACTGCCTGCACGCACCACATGGTGATCCCACCTAGATGTGACCCATGCTGGATGTGCCTGAGTCAAGACTGGCGATCCGACCTTTTTCAAACATCACTGGAGTTGATTACATCGCACGTAAGATCTTGGTTTTGCCGATGTTAAAGTGATGCAGCCTAACTACGTTATTTTCCCATTTCCATATCTTTCTTACTAACCATTTTCTATTTTCATAATTGCCGTACTAATAACTCCGTAAAGTAAAGCTAGACTCAGTCAATGTTAGAATAGGTTAGGATTTTATTTTGAAAATCCACCAGTTTTCCGTTGTCAAGCCTGGTTTTCATATTTCACATACCTACCTCATTTGTATATTATTCTATTTCTCACGTGTAAATAAATGTTAACCTGTGCAATAGTAGTTTGTTTGCCTGTTTCAGTTCGGAGAAGAAATCACTGAATGAGAAAAGGATCACCCTTTTCAGATTTGAGCCTGAATATTAATTTAAGATCTGAGACTAAATATTAATTAAATAATCAAAATATTAAGTTTAAATGACTTAATTTTCCACATAACATGGATGGTGCTCAATTTAAATAAGATTAGTATTTTGTTATTGAAATTATGAGCTTAACATTGCAACCTTGCATACCATTGCTTTACCTAAATTAATTATCTGTAGCATACTACTGATATGCTACAACTGTGTAAAATGGAATAGCAACGAAACTTGACTGGCTGTCTGTGTGAGTTAATGGTTCGTCCATCTTACGTACAGCCCACAAACTAGTCATGCATATATGTGTATGTAAAGATGGATTACACATGGGTATTAACCATGATGATTATGGAAGAGCACTGATTATACTGAATTATACAACAGTTAGTTCCAACCAAGCATTCTGATTAGACAAGAGGCATTCCAGGAGTGCTGATATAGAGTATAACAGAAACTGGGACTTTTAACTATATGTATCACTCCACTTTACAGGCATTTTAACAACTGTTTATGTAATTTCCTAGGACTCCACTTATTGGGGGAGCTGACCTGGTCCGTTAACACCAAAGCAGTGATGGCGAAGGCCCAGCAGAGACTACACTTCCTGAGGGTCCTCAGGAAGAACAAACTGGATCAGAGGCTGCTGGTGACCTTCTACCGTTCCACCATCGAGAGTGTAATTACATACTGCATCTCTGCCTGGTACGCTGGGAGCTTGGCTGCGGACAGGAAGGCCCTGCAGAGGGTCATAAACACGGCCCAGAAAATCGTCGGCTGCCCTCTGCCCTCCCTGGAGGAGATCGCCGGCTCCAGATGCCTGCGAAGGTCCACCGCCATCCTCAAAGACCCCTCGCACCCAGCGCATCACCTGTTTGAACGGATGCCTTCTGGCAAGCGCTACAGGTCAATGAAGGCCCGCACATCCAGACTAAGGAACAGTTTCTACCCTTGGGCCATCAGAACACTAAATCACAGCTGACCTGGACATTACTCTGTCAATGTCACCATCAAGTGCAATTCTGTTCCCATGGCACCTTGTTCACCATTTTAAATCGGTACCATGTAAACTGTGAACTATATTCTGATTACTGCTAACTAATATTGTGATTGCTGCTAACTACCTGGTGTTTATTACTCTGTGCAATACTTATTGATTGCTGCTACCATCCCTGCTACTGTTGTAAATATCGAAATACACACATCTATATCTATATATATAAATATACTTGATACACTTTTTTTGATATACTTGATATACACTTTTGATATACTTTGATATACACTTTGATAAGTATATTTATCTTTTCAGCTGTGTAAATATAATTTAAATAGATGTGTACAAAGTTGTTTTTACTCTTTTTTATACTTTATACTTATGCACTAAGGGAGAAGCACCTGTAATTTCATTATATGTTACGTATAATGACAATAAAGCTATTCTATTCTATTCTATTCTATTCTATTCTATTCTATTCTAATTAGCTGATATTAACTGGAGACCATGCATGGAGAACAGGAAACAATGGAGCAACATGCTGTCTGATCAAGCTGTGAACTCATCGGAATCAGACATCAGAGCCCTGCAGTCTGAACTTGACCCAAAGCCATACTTAATGAAATTTTCGGCCCCAGCCCGACCTGATGCCTGCGGTCCTTTTTTTTTCTTTTCTTTTCTTCAGGAGGCATGCTATGACTGTGAGTGGAGAGAGGAGGGGGGAAAAATGCCCAAGCCAGTGTTGTGAAATTCAACCCGAAGCTCGGACCGATTTGTAAAATTACCTCTGGGCCCAACACGTCCTGAGGCCTGTGCAGGGCTTGATCATGCATGCCACCGAAGAGAAAATGCTTATGTGTTGCTTAGCAACAGTCCAGTCCTAGTCCAGTTGCGGAACTATTTGTGTTGGCAGAGCCAAATAAATGATTAAATAAACAAACAAATCATAATCTGCTGTCGCTTATTACTGATAACTAATAAATGGCACTTGTAGAACTGTTGTATAAAAGTAATATCACACTCGAGGTCGTGCTGTTATACTGTATATCAGCATGACTGTGATTTGGTCGTAGGCATGAGGCTGTGGGCCGAGTGCCGAAGTGATATTCAGTGATATTGCTTAAGTATCTGCAGCTTATGCTCCTGTGTCCAATTGTTTGCTGTAAACATCACTTGAATTTTCTCTGTAAATTTATAGTGCTTAGCTTTGCAATGACCACCTCAAACAGAGGAATAAAACCCCATGGAGTTTATAATAAGACATGACACTGGATATGGAATGAACACACAACTCTGACATGTCATCTGAATAGTAAGAAGCTATAATATGCCTATATCAGGACTGGTTGTCAGTTCACTGTTAGCCTCACTGTCTCACATTGAGACCTGGGGCATTATTTCCATCTGGTTCTTTCCCCTTTAAAACTTTTTCTCCATCTGCAGTGTTGTGCTGTGAGGTTTATAGTTTACCAAATTAAATCATCCAATTGAAAGGCCTCTGCAGTAAACATAGGGGGGATTGTGACATTGGCTTATAGGGGAAAGGAAAATGACAGGTGTTTGGTAGTGAAAAGGCTATAAAGGCGAATAGCCATAAGATCACTAAAGCTGAGAGTGGGAGTCTAGAGGTTTTTGGTAATAAAAGCCCAAAATTGGGTTTGAAAGTAGAGGAGGGAAGTTAAAGGGCAGTATATTACTATTAGCTTAATTAAATTAATTTGAATTGTTGCCTCTGCTAAGGTTATGCTTTCACCCATCTGTCTTGGTTTATTAGTTTGTTTTTCTTGATAGCATCATTGTTCAAAAAGTTATCAACCAATTCTGACAAAACTTGGTGAATGGGTTTGGCATGACTCAGGAAAGAACCCTTTAAAATTTGATGTTGATCCACATTGGATCAGCTCATTAATGGACTAACATTAATGGAATTGCTGTACAGTAACAAATAGGGCTAAAAAATAATCAACAAGCACTAATGTGTAGCTGAAATAATACTGATTCAGCAGCATGCAAACACTTTTGACGTACAGTATGTTTAATAGTTACGAGAATAGATCCAGAAATCTTAAATGTTTACTATAGTCATTTATTTCTCTTTAGGCCAATATATTATTAGAACTAGACAAATTTTAGAATAGCCATGTTCGACCTTAGCGAGGGTATGCACTCTAATGAGTGTCCTTCTAGTTTATGAACTACCCTTAAGATCTGCCTGCTTCTCTCTTTCAGCACTATGGATGACTGATAACATGCAATAAACACTGACAGCAATACCAGCATATATGCCACAATATGAGGGCTGACTGTACTTCATAGTCAAAATTTATTCTTTAGAGTCAGTCTTTTTAGAGGACGTACTAGGAATGGAAATTATTCTTGAAACTCCAATGATCACATAACTTCTATGACCAAATAACTTATATCAAAATCAGAATACAAAAAGGGGGTGTGTAAAAGTGTTTTGTTGATAGTTATTGATAGATAACTGAGGATATTGCTGTGCCTATATATATTTTTTTCCTCTGACTAAAAGTAAATTAGACACGTGTACAAGTCTGCAATGTTTGTAATGGAAAATATGTAGGGATTCATAACACTGGTGCAAAATGTGTCTGCATTTCTTCTTATTCTGCATGCTGTACATGTCGATTTTTAGACTTGAATATATACAGAATAGCATACACCTGGCATCTGGTAGAGGAAAACACACAATAAACTTGATGTCTGTTGTGTTATTGAGATTCTGGTCATGCCATGCTACGGTCAAACATGCCAAGGGCAGTTTGATCACTCAAGGAACAAGTCAGAGAGGGAAAGGACAGCTGAGGAAGCACATATTTGAAATGACAATCACCCACACAACAAATTCACACACACCTTAAATGGTATAACACTTCCTAATTATTAAACAAATGGTCACTCCTTTGGACAAAGCCCCATAAATTTACAGAATTTCTACAGCGATCTCTGTAATTTGACAGGAGTTTACATACTAATTTCAGTATTTAGAAGCCCCAGTCAAGCCCAAAAGTTTTTCTGGTCTCTGCTTTTGTGTTATTCGTATCTATAGTTACTCTCTCTAAGATCAGATGTAAAGCAGCTTTAGTAGCAAGTTACCCATATACTGTAAATGGCTCATTCTGACAGATCTTATCTCTACTAAGGATAATGGAACTGCTGAATAATGTATATGTCATTAAGAAAAGCCAAGGGAGCTGATGAAATCACGCATCAGCTTTAGGTATCATGGAGGATAAGAGTATGGAAAAGGAACTGTGTCTGGAGCTTTACACAGTGCTACACGACAAGGTACTGGCCTTCAAAACAACACAACAGTCACCACTTTGTCAACACTGAGTACGAGTGTGTGAGTTTGTGTAAATGTGTGATGATGTGTGTGAAGTCACCCTTGAGCTGCAGCCTCATCTGGCTCTGTGACTCTTTTTTTTTTTTTTNTTTTTTTTTTTTTTTGAAGGTGGGAGACCATCCACCTAAGTTCCTACTCCATTTTGTTGTTATTTTCAATTTAGAGGAAAAATCTACAAAACAATTTAAATGTTAATGGATGATCCATTATTAGCCAAAGCGAGAGGGTTTTTCACAGAAGATCTGGAGTTTACTTCTATTCCTAGTTGTTACAGCAAGCACAAACTGACCTCCAGGATGACGATGACATCTTGGAGAATATCAAACCAGGATTGAGAAAGTCAACAACCACCTAAACTCACTTGGAAGTAAGAATATTTTGCATTCATCGACTCTAAGGGTTGTCTTTTCAGATGAATGGGCCAATAAAACATTATGCTTCGATCAATACTTATTTAGAAAGCACTTAGCTTGAGAGTTTTCAGTGGTGTAGACAGTGTAAAATGTTAGAAACATTGTTAGAGACACAGATAACAAGCAGAAGGAGGAAGGAACATGAGACCAAGGTGTTCAACCTCTTTCCTTTAAAAGTGTAGTATTAAAAATGTGTGACAGCAGGTCTAGGAGAACTAAGGAAAACATGCACAAAGTGTAGTTGTGCTTGATATTATCCTACATGCTGCAGAAGGCATACAGAGGGTGCTAATTAAACATAGGACTGACACATCAGTCCTAATCCTATACTACTACATCAAACCCTATGTTAGTTACTCTATGTGAACTGACTGTACATCCCTAACAGCAGGTTTCCACCTGACAAGAAGTATGATGTAATATACTGTATAACAACGTGTTACAGAAAAAAAAAAAAAAAAAAANAAAAAAAAAAAAAAAAAAAAACAGAAGTCAATCTAAAACCTGCAGTAAGAATCTGCACTTGATAGTTAAAGTCACATTTTCATCAGATATTTTGCTGCAGTACAATGGAATAACCTTCCTATAAATATAACACTTATTACATCACAGAGCAGATTCAAGGAGGCCTTGAAAAGATGGTTTGTCAGCACTTTATAGCCTGTGCTTTTACTCACTCACTCACTCACTCACTCACTCACTCACTCACTCACTCAATTAATGAGTAAAGTGTTTGGATATCATAAACGTAGTCCTCTCTATGAATGTAATGTTATGACATGACACCCAGCCAACAAGCAAGGTGGCTACAGCAGATAAGCATCTAGTGAAAGACATGAAGACATCAGAAACAGACTCCTGCCAAAAGTCTAACCTGCATTTAGCTTTTTGTGAGAAGTGAAAATTTGTATAAAAGAGACCAAACGAGACTATTGTGATCAAGAATCTAACAAGATACATACATTTCTTATAGCCTACTGCATGCCTCTCCATTGTGTCTGTGTGTGTGTGTGAGATTATCACGCTGTTAATGTCACAAACACCCTGAAGGAAAAGGGAAAGAGATGACAGGAGGTCTGCCAGCTCTCATCTTCTCCTTCACCCTGNCCCCCCCCCAATTTGCTGTTGTTTCCTCTCTTTCCATATCTCTCTACGTCTCATTAATATAATCATTCACCAGTGTGCTCAGGAAACCCAGACACTTATTGGGTTGCAAAGGAAGTGCATGTGCCCACTCACTCACACACAGACGAGCAGGTCAGGAAAAAGGACATGCTATCTCTGCGTGGCTTGACACTGTGACCACCTGCTGCTGCTGAATGGACAAATGGATAACCAATCAAATTTTTCCGCTGATGAACTTGCATCTGACACACACAACTGCTCCACTCACCCAGTCAAATTACAAAAAAAAAATGGAGGGAATTACTGAGCAATATGAGTTTAATGTTTCCTTTTACTCCTCTCAATCTCATCATTTGCTGCTGTGTTCCGTGCCAGGTTATTAGATTCTGCTGTATTGCAAATAACCCCTTGACTGACCCATTGTCTTACGGAGTGGTCAACCTTGGTCTTCCCTTACCCCCAGACTCCTCTGCTCCAGATGCACTTTACAAAATGAAGATGAGGCAGCTTTAAAGAACACAAAATCAGTAAATATTGGAAATATTGACTTTTGAGTCTGAAATTAATGAGGCAAGTGTGAACATGAAGCCTTTAAAAACATCTGAGAGGTGATGACTATCTCATGGACGTCATGTATTCATGCTGCATGTATGCACTCCTGTCAGACAGACTGGTAGCAGAATTTTTGTTGTAGCTGGATGAGTTCTAATTATGTTTCAGAATCAGATGGCTGCTTTTATCGCTAGTTAATTATAATTTTGGGAGCAAGTTGCAACTTTTTTTCAACATGAAAATGCATTCTCTTCCACAGAAGCTGAACAAAATATATCTTTATGTTATGGTGTTTCTACAATGTGTCCATTTGGCCAAGTGAAAAATAAGTACAGTGAAGACTGTATATTATCACCAAGCTCCTCTTTTGAACTAATATTTGTCATACTTCTTTATTTTTTTATTTTGTGTGTGTGTGTGTTTGTTTTTTTTTTACTTATTTTGACATACGTACACATAGGGGCATAGCTGGACAGCAGGATTGACAAAGATAAAAGGTTTTAGCAAGGTGACATGGGAAGTCCCTGCACATTGATCCAGTCTAGTTAGATTAAACTGATGCTTGATTGAGCTCGACATTGTCACTGCAGGTGAATGAAGGACATACTCAGCACACACATGTATTTTTTACCTTAAATGTATTTTGTGGTTTAAAATCAATGGCATGCATTGTAAGAATATTTGTTCTGTAAATACTGTATTCATTGTGAAGAAGATCAGGGTCCCTCATTTGTTTTATGCCAATACTGAAACATGATTTGTGTTTCATTTAAAGAGGGTTGTGGTTTCTGTATCTGGACCAAAGTGTGTGTGATGACAATTTCTGGTTCCATGACTGGCCAGGGATGTCACAAGATTTGTCCATTTTCAGTTCAATTGACTTTTTAACTACATTTCATCACATTTAAACGACTAGGGCACATTTACATTAACTACACTTTTATATTACATTTGTAAACAGCATTGGACAAATGAACAATAAATGTCTAGATCAATCAAACTAAATATGGACATGAGTTACAGTATGCCATGCGTGTTTTTAAACCACCATACCAGTGATTTTTCAGGTTTAAGCCCAATAAATACAATCTAGTTGTTCTAGTTTACATTCAGTGACGATGTTTTATTTTTGTAATGCTGGCAAATTAATCAAGAGAGGTCAGGGTGAATGAGTGGGTATAGGTAAAAAAAACAGGACTTTGACACCAGAATCAGGGTTATTGTCTTGACCATACAGTAATTCAGTGTTTTGTTTTGTTTTTTTCATCTAACCATGATCATGGTCTCTTCCTAATCTTAGCCAAGTGGCTTAAATTCCCAAACCTTACATTTAAATGTAACACAGGAGCAATTATGTGAGACTTCTCCCATTGGAACTTCTTGTAAGAGGCATTCTCATTAATATTCATTAGTGGAGAGCTCTCTTCAAGTTAGGAGCTGTTCTTCTATCAAGCAACAAGAATATACTCATGAGTTATTGAAACAGTCTGGACATTTTCATATTTCAACACTATAAAAAAAAGACCAGTCACTTCTGTAAAAAAAAAAAAAAAAAAAAAAAAAAAGACACTTTCTAATAGGTTGATTGTTTTTTTTGTGTATTGTTGTTGTTGTTGTATATTGTGTCATTTCATCTACCTGTGGTTGTAAAAAAAAAAAACCTGATCAGCTTTTGAGATTTCAAAATAAATAAATAAATAAAAACCTCTATAGTCCATGTCTATTACTGTAAACACTGTTCTAGCCTAAAATGGTTAGCCTTTTGACATAAATTTTTAAAAAGAAATAAAATTACAGTGTTTGCGATATTTAAGTGAATAAGATGGCAAATTAGACAAGTCTAGTTTAATTTTAAAGGCACAATCTGTCTACTGTACATTCAGCTATGGGAGCATATCTACTATCGCTATACATGCATTTTAATTTCCATCTGGATAACACCAGTCCACCAATTCCTTTCAAAAACAAGAACATCACTCAAGGTTGTTCCAACTAATGAAAGGTTTCTCTTGTTAGGAAGAAGAATGCCACCTCCCTACTGGGCAACAAAGGCCTGAATGGTGACAGCCTGCACTATTGTTTAACTTCCAGCACACACTCACAGACCTTGTTGTGCACCATTACCCAACTTTTGGTGCAGTGAGAGGACTCGAATGGCAGGTATTGATCCAAAGTCTCTCTTTCTCTCTCTCTCTCTCTCTCTCTCTCTCTCTCTCTCTCTCTCTCTCTCTCTCTCAAAACAGCATTTCATTAAAAGCATCTTACAATACTTATCCTTATAACAGGGGTAACTGATTCCCTCATTACAGCGGCTATGGCCTTTTGTTAATTTGATATTTTAATGCGGTGCTTTATTTTGATTTGGAACCCTATCAAACCCATTAAATTAAATTACACTTTACTTCTCCCAAGGGGAAAATTAATCCTGTGCATTTGACTGCCCTAACTTGCAAGAATAAGTGGGTAGCCACAGAACAGCAGCAGTTTTCCTAAAATATAACATGCATGTCTATGACGTTGGAAAAAAAAAACAAAACAGATTACTCAGAAAACCAACACACATGCAGATCATGTATACAAAGAAAGGCCCAGTTGATTGTTGAGCTTGGAACATAGATCTTCTAATAAAAAACAGCAGATCTAACCATTTCAATGAACCTTACTGTTTTGGTTTTCCAGCTAGCAAATGCACTGTACTGTTGCCTATAAAATCCTTGCCAATCCCCATTATACAGTATAACTGTCGGTAGCCATTTGCAGCACAAAATGAATGAGAGACAAAGTAAGCAAAGTAAAGACACAGATACTTTCCTCTTGGGCTGCTGTAGAAAAAAGCAGAGCTGGGATGAATACTGGATGCACATTTGTCAGGTGTCCAGAACACAATTACAGCTGAATGCTAACATTCCTGTGAGTCTGCTGAATGTGTGAGCAGACAGTTGTTTGCTAACATATGAGATGAAAAATTTGATAAGCTGACAGTATATTGCATTTATCTATGTATCTGGCAACCTATTTTTGAGCTTTCTGATCTCTCATGTCAGTAATTGATCAATACAGCTAATACTGCAAAATATTTTGAAAACCACATTATTTTACTTTTGTCACTACTCCATCCACTTCTGCACTCTCTCCTCCCATACACTAGGGGCACCCGTTCTCTGCCTTCAGCTTCGGCGCCTTCCTTCCCCTGTTCTTCCCCGCACTATTTAAATCCTGATTCTGCAGTTAGTGTTTGCCAGATTGTACTGTGCTTGTCACTGTCAGTCCCGCTGTTATCGTGTTTCTCTGATCTGTTAGTTTGTGTACCGGATTTGTTCTGCCTGTTTACGGACTCTGACCTTGCCTATCCCGCCTTGGTTTTTGTTAGCTGGTTTACCTGCTTCTTGTGTATTATCTTCGCCTGTTTTGTTTGGACTTCGCTGCTGCCTGTGGATATACCTCCTTGCACAGAATAAACAGTTAGTTTCTTGTCATCTTACCCGTGAGTCGGTCTCTGCTTCTGGGTTCTCACCTTCCGGCCTGATAACTTTTTAATTTGTGGCTTATATCAAGCAGAGACTGTAAGAGAAATCTTGTATGTTTGCCTTAACTCACTGCACATTTGAATTGCTTGTTCTGAACGACCAAACCATACAGCTTGAGTTTGACATCACACAATGCTGATCACACTGAACAAAACCTCGATACAGTTTTATCTGTTGACGAATTTCAGTAAAGATTAATCCATTCAAAAGAATATGGCCACATCCATAAAATGTTGGCAAGTGCAGATGCATTTAGGTAGCTTCACTATGAATTTTGGTAAATTCAACTGTGACTTGACGAAATCGGGTCATGACGCTTCTCAAACTGCAAGAGAGGCGGCAAAATTATTGTCAAAAATCCAACTCATTGCGTAATTTCCCAGTTATAGAATGTTTAGGCAATTAATCTGGGAAATTCAGCCTGACTGAGAATTAGTTGGTGATTGTTTCCGTGTTAAAATCATATCAACCTCATACAGTGTCTGTCTGTGTTAACTCTTTATTTTCACAAATTCTTGATTTAATTACTGCAAAAGCCATTTGGTGTCTTTCAAATGAGACAGTGGACAGACTCACTCTTTAATGATCTTCAAAAGATTTGAACCAAACAATGCTTTGTAAAGCTTTTACATTGTTTGGATAACTGCAAGTAATGTGGAAGATATATAAGAGTTTCTGTGGCTACAGTACAGCAGTTAGAGTCAATGTGTTAACAGATGGATAATGACGGTGGCCAGCATGAGATTAAAAAAATCTGTCATCCACATGGAAAGCACTAGCACTTCTACAGTTATGTATAATCTCTTCCCCTGGGTGCCACATTCTTAAGCTTTGTTAATGCTTTGATCTTAGATAAAAGATATAGGGGTCAGTAAGCACTGTATGCATTCCTCTAACATCTCCAAATTCTTCTGATATTTTTTCTTTTCTTTGCCCATCTCCTTTTTTATATCCTCTCTCTTTCCCATCATCCCCCTCAGCTTCTTCATCCCTTTCTGCTCTGCTTCTCCTGTAGTTTTAGTATTCCATTTGTCACACATTTCTTTTCTGTTTCTTTATTTATATTATTATTATTATTCTCTCCATCTCCAGTAGTTGTCATTCTCTTTCCCCTTTTTTTATTGTCATTGCTCTTGTCTTTATCCAGTCTGCCTTCTCCCTTTTCCATTCTTCCTCTACCATTTAATAATGTTGACAAGATTACATCTTGCAGCAGCCAACTCACTTGCCTATGTCTACCTAACAACACCATGGTAATCATGATGTTATCAATCTGTTAATCAGTTCCCTGGGTAACAGCAGGACTTTTTTGGTTTTTGATAGATGGAAAGATTAAATGGTACATTAAGGATTACAAGTCAATATTCCCCAAGTAGTTTGTCTTACTAAAACTCCTCATAAAACTTACATCAAAGCATCAGTGATTTCCTGTTAATATAACATAGCCAAATTAACTTGGGACCCCAGCTAACAAGCTCTGAGTGTCAGAGGCTTCTGTCAGCTGCAGTCTGCTAGAAAAGTTCATTATTTCTCCCATCTGGTGCTTTTAATGTGTCAGAGAGTGAATCAGTGGGGAATCAGTCTTCGGAACTCATAAATTATCCTAAATTATGAGACAAAGCATATAATTGGAGTTTCTGCATATAAAAGCAAGACTCATGATCTTTGAAAGCATCATCATAACTTCTTTTACTCAGATATACTAGCATACTAAAAGGATAAATACGATGGTGATAAACGAAGGTGCCTTGATGAGTACATGCATGGCCCAATCTCTGAAACTTTGGATCAGCAGGGGTGTCTTTCATTCTGAGAGCTGATAATGAGCTCTCCTGTCAGTCTCTGAAATGCCATAAACTAAGCCAACTGCTCTCACAAGCCTGCCTAACAGTCACTTCTCCTGTCCTTGTATCGCGTGGCTGCTGATCATCACAAAAGGAAGAATGTGGTGTGTTATCAAGACATGTAGTCATGAATAGTGAATATATGCATCCATGCAGGCTTCTGAGCATACTGAGATAGTAGTGTACAGTAGCTCTCATCAACACTCCATACAAATATGCACTCAATCCTCCACACGCTTCCTTTCTGTTCACTCGACCACACCATTCACACTGTGCAGTAAATGGCTAAAGCAAGGCCATAATAGCAAGGATATCTATGGCAAAGTGTGATGTAACCATGGCAACAGGCACCTGTCAATATGCTATCTACTAAGCAGTAAAAACAAAATTGAGGTATATGGAACAAAGTGTTTTATCATGCAGGGACAGCATTTTTGTGCTTTGTCACTTTATCCCTGTTCTTTTCCACTTTTGCATTTCTTATTCTGTTTTGCTGTGACTTTCCACCAGCAAACCATCCTGCCGATGCAGATGTGCAGATGCAGCGGTAAACCAGTTGCTCTCATCTGCTGAGTTGTGGACAACTTCAGTTCTTCAACCAAAGGGGAAAAATTACAAGATAGTAAAGTTATAGAGCACCAGTTATCAAAGTAAAGCTCTACAAGAAGTTGCTGTTTTGTTCTCATGTCTTCCTCTCTGTCAGGTCTTCCTCGCTGGCCAGCAGGTCACACAATTAAGTATTTATCAGCAGTGGTCTAACTGTGTGTGTCACACAGAAGGAGACTGTACCTGTATGAATCAAAGCTTGAGACTCCAGGCAGAAAGCACAGGTGAGTAGTAGGTGGAGAGGGACTTGTTGACAGTGTTAGAGATATATTGATTTGTGTCAGCTCCAATCATTTTTACTATTTACTTACTATTACCACACACACACACACACACACACACACACACACAGACAAAGATGATCTGTCACAGCACCAGTAAGCTAAAGGAATGAAATATAGTCTCTGAATCCAATCTACAGTCTTACTAAGTGGCAAAAAGTATTGTATTTAAATAACTTCAGGAGATTAAAATGTTTAAATTCTCTGCCAGTTGTGCACATTTTCTGTGCTACAAAACTTTTATTACATATATGCCTTAATCAGCATGCCCCTAAAGTCAATACAGACCCAAAAACTCTTGAGTGAAAAAGTTTTATTTTATGACCCGATGGCATCTGTGTGGCTAGTCTGTGATTTAAATTAAAAAAAAAACAAAAAAAACTGTTCTGTAACTGCATTAACAACAAAACAACAAAAATGCCTCATACTAAGGCACATGTCACAGTTAAGACGTGTGGTTGACTGTGTATATGAAAAGGAGAGTTCATGAATTAATTGTATACCAATCACCAAAGAAAAAGAAAACAAGTTTGAGAGGCATTTTTAAGCTTTGAGATGACAGATGTGCGCTTGAAGATGTTCCAAACATTTTGTATGCTTGGTGTATATTGTGTGTAATATGCATCTGTGTGGTCAATCTGTCTTTGTCTTTCCATCTGTCTATGTGCTGAATTGAGATGAGAAGGTCACTGCTAATCTCCTTCAGAGAAAAACTGGTGGTACAGCAGCATCCCTGCTCACTTCATTTATCAGCCCAGCCCTGGCAACAGGAAACCCCTGACAACCTTATTAACGGTGATAGCTGTCGGTTGTTTAATCTCCACGGCTTCACAAAACAGCCATTGTGTTCCGACTGAGATTTATGGGGAGCCAGAGGAAAAACCCCACACACAGCTATGAAAAGTTGGTGAAAAAAGGCACAATCAGTCAGTCTGTTCTTATGTGGACACTGTGCATGTGTACTGATACTGAGCATCACTGTAGTGTACACTTTGTGTGTGAGTAGGCAGGTTAGACTTTTGTCTTTGTATGCATTTGGGAGCATTTGTGCTTTCCCCACTTCCCACAGACCGAACGCTGAGACTCAGACAAAGTAGCAACTAAATTTAGAGACTCATATGATCACCTGCATTTCTGTCTCAGCTCCCAGGAGACCACATCATAACGGTGCAACACTGCAAAGTAATAGCTTGAGTGGAAGCATGCAACTTAATCAGTGAACTCTGACTGTAAGCCAGTCTGCTGTGGTCTAATGTCATTAAAGTAATTGGGGATGTCACATGGCATGCTGCTGTGGCCCAATTTCTGCTTTAACTAAATTTAAAAAAAGAAAAAATCTTCAAATTCAGTGGTGCCCAATTATGGTCCTCAAGTTTTCCAGCTCTGCACATTTTTAACCTCTCCCTGTTCTACTCTCACCTGATTTTAGCTAACACACCTGATTTAGCTAATAAAATGTGTAGTGTGTGTCTGCCCATGTTTTCTTTAAACTTCATGTTTAAATGAATGATGCAGAAACCACCTCTTAATAGGGGATCATATGTAGCATTTTGTTACATAGGAGTTGCTTTTACTGTAAGATAACATAGTAACGTTAGTGTCCCACCTCAGTCTGAGGAAAATAAAAAGAAGTTACCAGTTGGGTAACTTTGTGACTTTTAAAAAGGCCAAAAGAAGCAGGCAGTGGCCCAAGCAAGGAACAAAGATGTCTGGTGATCAAGAAACAGCTTGAATGCATCAAGTCTGCTGGTTGAAACAGGAAAATGATGGCATGAAGGAATCCAAAGACATGTTCACGCATAGAAAGAGAAAAATACAACACATAACAGCACACCATGACAGTCATACCTCTGTTCTTAAGACAGAGTTATATGTTAACAAGGCCTGGAGTAAATTGTTTAAGCTGTAATACAATGCATACATGGATTTGAGATCAGGTATATTAACTAGCTTCTCTGTTAGAGGCAGCTTCAATCCAATCCAATTAGACTCCACAAGAATTGGGAAGATAAAAAGCTAATGGTTTGGTGCTCTATGACAGATTAAAACCCACACTGGCACACAGCTTTCCACTCACATTTCAGAGATGTAAACTAGAAATGTTTACATCCATTTTGTCTAGGCCTGCTTATTTTTCACACTATACAAGAAAATGCAGTAAATGAAATCCAATAATGAGCCACAAAACACACTGTCCTGAATGCAATGCTTTTATTTAATGCCCTGTCACTGAAAGGTTCAAAGTTATGTTAAATTTTGCTACTTTCTTTTTTTCTGATATGCCATGTAGGGACTGTTTGGAATGTAAAAATTACTAAGTTTATTGTAAGTCCACTGGAGTCAGTAGTTAATAAAGCCTGTTGTAAACATTCAGCTAGGTCTTTTATCACAATTTCACACATTCTGAGTAAATAAATAAACTTGATGCCTAAAATAAACAATAAAGCCTAAATGTGTTTTTTTTTTTTTTTNTTTTTTTTTTTTTTTTATTCTATTGTTTAGGTACTAAAATGTTTGTTTACCTTGCATTTCAATGCATTTCAGTCATCTGAAAGTTGCTCATGTCAGTTTCATTATTATCATATTTATTAGATTTTATAGTATTATGGTATAATATTATATTATATGCATTATTATGTGGCATATATGCCACTATTTAAGGTACAGCACAAGGAGGTTTTTTTACCACAGAAAGATAATATTAAGATAAGATCACTGCACAGAGAAAGTTTATTAGTTATTGGCAAATTGGAGGTCAGGATTCCTGCATAATATTTATTATGTTTTACGTATTGGTGACAGGCATGAACCTTATTGTAAAAAAGAATAAAAGTTGGTCATCTATAGGGTCTGGAGAGGGACCCACTGAAGTGATAGATAAGTGGAATAATGGGGGAAATAATACTCCACCATATTGCAAAATACACAGAATACAATCAGTGACCAGAAACCCTACACGATGTAACAGAATCCAATATAACATCCATCCACTCTACAGTATATACCCACTTGTCATGTACAGGACCGTGGGGGATCCAGCCCTAATCAGATTCAAACCTAGGCCCTACAATAAATACCCTTGTGGACTTATAATATTCAACTTGTGTTGAAACTTTTGTTAAGCGAGATGTTGAATTATAATTTTTATGTATATGTACTGTATTACACCTAGTTCCACTGCAAGTTTTCATTCATCAAAGCTGAATAACAAGAGCACACATTCAATAAAATTTGATCTTTGTCACTCTCTGTGGATATCAAACTCCATCTATACACAGTGTAACACTGCTAATAATTTAAACTGATTTCAACCCAATATACTGTATATGTGTATCAAATACCAGAGGACCAAAGTTCTAAATAACCAGCACAACTGTAATAACTAAGACAAAATCCCAGGTGCTAACCATAAATCAACTTTCCTTATCTCCTAAGCATGTGATGGAACACATTAAATATCAATCACAAAGTTCAGGCATCTGAGCCTTTTAATTGAATATTGACTAAAATCTATCCTGCTTTGAACATTTCTCCATGGACCTTCACACACTGTTCATCTTCACACCACTAAGTCCAGACATGAGCTATGTGGTCTGAATATGGAAAGAAATGGGGGAGCATGAGAGTGAGAGAGCAAGGAAATGATAGAGAGGCTAAAAGAGGGTAAAGCAAGAAAGTGGATCAGAGTGTTTGTGCACATGCCACACACACCCAGAGTGTGGATATGCCTACCTATGAATCTATATGTGTGTTACCACCATTGTTGTTGTTGCAGCTGTTATGTTGAACCTAGAAGTGGAGCAGAGACTTTGACAAATAGCCTGTCTGAGTCAGTCTGGGGCAGTTGTCTCATGCTGTACCATTTGACATTTGGCTCGTTTCTAAAGTTTCTAAATCTTGCTAATATGACAAACATTTTGGGTTGTTAATCACTCATAGAGCTAAGATGGGGCAGAAATGTCAGGGAGTTGGTGATGGATGAGTAAAAAATAATGTAAAAAAAAAAAACAGTGCAGTTTCCATCTTTCCTGTTTCTGCATACACAAAAATTCTCTCTCTCTCTCTCTCTCTCTCTCTGTGTGTGTGTGTATGTGTGTGTATATATATATATATATATATATAAAATGTACTGTAAACCAGTACATATTATTGCCTTTTCTCTCTATAATCAGAGGATACAGAGTATGAGGATGCTGAATAAAAAAATATTATCTGTTTTAGAGAGTCTTTCTCGTAATTCCTCTGTATGTTACATTGTTGATAACAATGGAGATATGGGAATAACACATAGGAATTGGTTTGAGGTGAGGAATGAAGAGAAGAGAAGAGAAGAGAAGAGAAGAGAAGAGAAGAGAAGAGAAGAGAAGATCTCACCAAATGGACATCTACTACTGTTTAAAGATTTATTTACCTGGGGATATTTCCTCAGTACCTGCGCTTTATCATCATTGCTGTCCTAATAGATATTGGCATACTCATCCATGCATGGAAGCTGTCCTGGACTGCTTAAAACCTTCATGGACCCCTGGGTGTTAATCTAATGGAAACCAACCTGGAACAACACAGTATAGTATAAGTAACATCTGTTTTTCTGTCCTATTCAGTCAACATTTCCCAATGTCTATACTTAAAATTAGTCCTTTTTGCTGATGGGTTACCATTTGTATCTACACCAATGTTCATTTTCTCTAAGGCCCACTGGCATATTGGGCCACTGTGCACACACCTGGATTCTGATCATCGATTCTGCTCTTGCTACAACCACTATCATTTTACACAGGTCAGTGACCACGCATGATCTGTTTATTTTCTTACAGCACGCAGCCACATAAACAAGGAAAATCTGGAACAGAAACAATCAATATTTCCTGACAGAGGTCAGTCTTGCCATTTCTTGGAAACTGGCTTACTGAAATCTCACAGTTTTATAGGTCAAAGTACAGTTAGATAGAACAAGGTGAGGCAGAAGAGGCTTGGTAAGTTTGTAATAGGAACAAAATACATCTGGGTCCCTTTTTCACTGACATGATATGAACTCTGGTATGGCAGCACCTCTGGTTATAAACTTTGTCCTCCCAGTCATGTTGTATCATCTACTGCTCCCCATCTCCTGCCTTTTCTCTCCCCGTCCCCATCATTGTGTGTTTGCTTTCAGCCAGGCGTGACTCATCTGTCCACCAAGTGTGCGTGCATGTGTGTGTGGTTGTGCACGTCCCTGTTTTGCACACCTGTTTCCAATCATCTCATTAGCTCTTGTGACCGGTGTCCTTCCTCCTCAGCCGCACCACACTGCCTCATTAGTCTTTCTGTAAATTTGTCAGTGTTTTCCTCCTGGTTCTTGTCAGATTGTTGCCTTCATGTCCACGTTATTTCTATACCTTTCCTGTTTCTCTACTTGCTGACTTTTCAGATCAGCGGTTGACTGATTTTGACTTGGGTTGCAGGCCTTGGGCATCATGGGATTATGTGGCAGTCTGGAAGCAGTGGGGACCAGCACATCTGAGGGCCCTCTGCTAAGTCCCAATTTGCATCCTTATGCTGCATTCGACAGACCTCAGAAGTCAGATTTTTCCCAGTTGGAAGTTTCAACTTCCGACCTCAAACCGTTTCAGCCAAATGTAAACAAAAAAGCACGGCTGAACACCAATAAATACAAAAAGTAACATAAATAAACTTAGTAACAAATGCTAACTAAAGTAAAGTTAGACTACAGGACTGTTTGGTTGGATTGTGTTATATTGCCCACTGTGATTTTATCATGCAGGTATTAAACATTTGTGCAGGTAAGTATTGTTCTGAAATTATTTACACTTAGGTATCAATGGCAAACAGTTATTTTACACTGTAGATAGTTAACTTGATGATATATTTTATATATATATATATTTCAATATCATATAAGAAAAAATACTTTATTCGCCTTTTTGCTGATCATTTCTGTTCATAAAGCTTGTTTCTGCGGGCGCTATCATGTTGAGTGATGTCATATTTGTAAAGTCAGGGTAGATAATTTTGGTCCGAGTTTCCCAGTCGGACCTCTGACTTCAAATGCCATTCCAACGCATTTTTCCAAGCAGGAAGTGGGAAAAATCTGAGTTCCGAGGTCTGTCGAACGCAGCATAAACCCTAAACACTAGAGTCGCTGTCCTAAAACAATATATTGCCAAGTGATTTGATTTTTAAATTTTTAGAGCTGAATTCAATTGATTTATGTTCATTTATGTTTAGGCTTACACAGACCTTAGAACTGATAGAACCGACAACTGTGCTAAAGGTTTCAAAAAGAAGTCTACAAGAATGCATCCAAGTGTCAAATTCTAGTACACACTACGTACATTCTAGTAGGAGTACATAAAGGTACTGCAACTAAGCCCTGGATTTCAGCGTCCAGCCTTCTATGTTCACATTTGGCTTCAAACTCCTGTTGTGTGTGTCAGAGAGGTCTCAGTCACTGCCCTCAGTACCAATACACTTCTAGGTTTTACTAAACCTACCACATGTTAACTTATTAATCCAAGGATTAAAACAGTCCCAATGAACTGGCTAAATAAAATTATGTTTACAGCCCTACAGATTGGAAACTACTGTGTTAAATGAGATCAGAATTATGAAGCTAATGGGTTGATCCATATGATGGAAACTTTTGTTACTACATATTATTCATGAAGTGAGGAAGCTGAACAAGTGACAACAGAATAAAAAAGGCATGAGATGCATGACTACGATTTAAGTCACCTATTAATCATTAAATATTCAAGAAAAGTTAAGTCTGAACATCAGAAAAACAGAGTAATTTGTGACCTTTCTATTAATTAAGCAAAAAGTAGTAGCAAGTGCTACTTGTTACCAACTTTAAGTCAGTCGACTCTGGCCATTAGTGGCATTACAAGAAATAGTAGGAGTCATTTTACAATGTAATTTCTCTCTAACTAATGTAATTTAACTAAAGGATTATTTATGATAACATAATCAAAATAACACAGTCGTCTTTGTACCCCTTATTTTCAAATAAAATAAAAGACAGATGGTGATTTTCACTGAGTAATTTTCACGTCAGTATCCTTCTGAAACCGGTATCAAGGTAAAGCAAAGGACCTTGGAAAATAAAACCCTCTACGACAAACAGAAAATCATACTTGTTGCTATGCCAACCCCAGAAAAGAATTCAGACTGAGAGGAGGGTTCATTCAAGGCTGCATTACTTTGACTTTAGTGCCATCTTGTGGTTGGTATTCACACTTAATTCATTCATTCATTGCTACTGAAAGTTTCATATAAACTTTATGTCATGGCATAATAAACAAGAATAAACCTTAAAGAATTAATAAATAAATAAACAAACAAACCACACGCACGCCAGTAAAAGGGGAATTGTTTAGGCAGATTTCATAGTCCTTCATGGTTTCCATTATTTGAGTCTTAGTCAAGGGAAATGACTTAAACATGCAACAATGGGTGATAGCAGAGGTGGAAGAAAGTGCTTAAAGAACCAAACTGTTAATTTTGCATGTTTGACACCAATAAATACTATTCACATACGCATTACATTACTGCCAACCATTTTCCAAACATACTACTGGATAGATAATATTAGAAATGTTTTTCCAGGCAGCCATGGGTTTCAATTCATTCCAGTATGCTATTAAAATCAACTTGTAGAGACTTGAATAATGCATGGAATTGGTAATCCATCACAGCAGACATGACATCTATTACATTTTTTGTTGAAGTTCCTTAATTTAACCAGTCCCACACAAAGCTGCACGGAAGAGAATGTATGTCTCCGCCAGAGATTATATTGTCCCAAGAGAAGAGACTGCTTTTGCCAGAAAAAATTAAACTGACCATGCCTTCATGCCATTCGTTTTTGCCATTCATGTATGTTGGTGCCTCCTAGTGCTGTGTGTGTTTGTGTGTGTGTGTGTGTGTGTGAGAGAGAGAGAGAGAGAGAGAGAGAGAGAGAGAGAGATCTATGAAGAGGAAAAAAAATGCTGCTGTGAAGAAATCCCGGAGTTACTTGATATTTTTAGTGTAAAGTGTAATGGTTATTTACACCAGAGATACTAAAGTTCTAACTAATTGACACAATTACAATTCTGACTATAAGTTCAAAGTGTGCGTGCATGTGTGCTTGTACATGGCAAAGTGTGCAAGTAGTTGCTGAGTGTGGGCGCCTTGGCAAAGGTCAGGGACCTATGGAGAGAGAAGAAACTGTAGCATCATCCAATCATTAGACAAAACTGAGAGCAGAACTCTGCAGTAGGCCTCCAGGTATCTAACCACGACACACACACACACACAAAGGAAAACAGACTGTATCGTCTACCGGAACTGTAAGATTCTCCGTTTGCCATTCTGATTGATAACCATGGAAAAGTGAGCTGGCAAAATACAAGTAAACACAGAAGGTGAGACATACATTAATCATTTTTCCAACAGCTATTTTTAGAACATTTTGAAAAGTATCTGTGCTAAACATAATTGCAACATTAATAGGTTTGATGAATTTTTAAATGAGGAAAATAAGTGAATTTAATAAAGTGAGTGCAATATTTAGAGCATTTCAACACATCTTTATCATCTTTGACAATAACACTGGTGAACTTTTAACACAGACATGTTAATTACAAACGTTGTTTTAAAATTGTCATTAAAATATCTTAAAACAAAATGTGTTATATTTTAAAGAAAACATACGTAGGGAAATCTTTTAAAAAAATTATTATTATTGAAGGGAAGATAATCTCTCATTAAGCATAAAATTAACATAAATTAAAAATTATGTAAATTTTTACAAAATATTACATTTATAGATGACATTTAACAACACTAGCAAGTAACAAAAAAAGCAATCCATGTGTAATGCTTTTTCTCTCTAATTGACTTGTCAAGTCTCTCTGTAAATAAATGCATTTCTAAAAAAAAAAAAAAAAANAAAAAAAAAAAAAAAACTAAGTGTTGAGATGAAAAAAGTTGAAGAAAGATACATAATTAGATTTGATGGTAACTATGGGGAACACAAAGCGACATTTTTGCTTTGGTAAATATCAAAAAAAATAAAATAAAAAAGTGCGTAGATGGTATATGAAGTCAAGGTAACCAAATGCTAAGATGTATTTGACAGTTTAGTGTAGTTTTTATATTGCAAACTTTTTTAAAACAAAATGCTAGTTTGCAATATAAACACTGATTACCTGAATTCCATGTCTACACACTTGCAATATGTTTAAATTCCTATGACTAAACCAGTTTACTGAGCAGAAGCATCATTTAATCATTTAATCTGAATTTTCTTAGATGCGCGTTTGATCAGTATGAAATAAATGAAATATAATCTATAAATTAACCAGTAATTTCCTGTAGAATTCACATTGAGACAACTGTTCTGACTCAAATTCCCCCCCNCACACACACACACACACACACACGCACACACACACACACACACACACTGAGCCAAGTTCACCAACATAACTGACCCTGGTGCCATGAGAACAATCTGAAAATATGACCATGCATGTTTCTCAAAAGATGTGTATTCATCACTGAGACGCCACAGTCAGACTGATATGTCCCCTTAGTTCCCAAATCCATCCGACCCTGTTAGGCTGTGAGAGAGATTAGGGGCATCATTGTATCCGTCATCCATGGTATTGTGTGCCCAAATGGGCAATTTAGCCCAGGAGGGGGAGGGTCAGATTAAGATGATCCCTGTATCCTCTAATTCGTTGACAGCAGATTAAAAGGCCTAAAGGTGGACCCCAAGACTCACAAGATGGAAGGAGTATGGAGACTAAAATAATCGCTTTAGCCTGAGAGTCACTGAAAATAGGCCGTGTGTGTGTGTGTGTGTGTGTGTGTGTGTGTGTGTGTGTGTGTGTGTGTGTGTGTGTGTGTGNTGTGTGTGTGTGTGTATGTGTGTGTGTGTGTGTGTGTGTACGTTGGCTGGGAGGTCAGGACTCTGTGGACTCTCAGGAAGTGTAGCATATTGGAAGAAGGGCGGAGCTTGGAGTACCTTTGCGTGACAAGGATGAAGAAAACAGAGTGCAGCCTGGCGTCTCTCTAATACGCATACAGACATGCACGCATGCACGCACGCACGCACGCACGCACGCACACACACACACACATGCATGTGTGTTNCACACACACACACACACACACACACACAGGCTCTTTACTCTTTTATGTCGCTTCAGGTTAGTTTAGCTACCCTGCCTTTTCTTCCTCTGTCTCTCCTCCCCCTTTCTACCTCTTCTACTCTAATTTTCTCCCATTTCTCTCCTCCTTTTTTTTTTTTTTTTTTTTTTTTTACATTTTTCTTCAGTATTCAACACTGTGAAATCCGTCTTCCATCACTTTCTCTCAACATTGTCTGGATTATCACAATCATTACACTTTAAGAGTTATCAGAAGAATCACAGTGGAGTAACACTTTCTTCATAATATGGCAGTTGCATAAGAAATTAGAATAAAAAAAACATTAGACACTTCAAAAGAATAAAATGAAAGGATGGAGGAAGAAAGTGTAAGACTCCCACCCCCCATACTTAAAATATTGTTTATTAATCATATTTTGTGTTTTCAAGCTGTCTGTGTCTTCATGAGGGATGATTGGTAAGTTCTGAGCCTGACACATGAAAAAGTGAACAAAGGCTCTTTTTGTGTGGAAATACTGTAACTGTTTAGGTGTTTTCTGCTTTGGTTTGAGTTCAGTATGAGTTCCAGAGGTACCAATGACTTGTACCGCATGAACAAACCAGTCAACATGCAATTGTTAGTTGTCACAGTGGCTACTATCCATGATGGTGGCTTTGAATCTTTATTTTGAAATACCCACCCATACTTCCCTGGATTTGTCCCTCAGACTTTCACTTCTTCACAGACATGAAAAATCGCTTTAGCTGAAACCAATTTTGCCCAGATGATGGAATCATAGGAGGATTATTTTTTTTAACAGCAAACAAAAATACTTTTATGAAACAGAGATAAAATCCATCCAGTATTGATGGCAGAAGTGTTGCCAAGTTGTAAAGAGATTATGTTGGAGGAAAAAAAACAAAATAACAACAAGCAAAACCTCTGATTTAAATCTTTCGGACCATACTGTAACTTATCATTCACCACTTTATCTGAAAGAAATAAACATATTATCACATATTATTGCATTACTGAAGCGCTTACATAACGAAAGATAGGGATTACTGCTTTGTTTTCAGCAGTAAAGGTTTCTTAGATATCTGTCATGTTGTTACCAGTGATTTTTTTTGTTTGTTTGTTTTCTTTTTTTTTTTTTTAANTTTTTTTTTTTTTTGCAGGAACCATTAAACCAAAGATAGACACTTGAGGCAAGTAATTCCACCATTATGTAAGTGTTTTATATGATTTGCTATTACACCTTCTATTGTATGGGTTTTCTTTGAGTTCTCATTAATATTTGTTGTAGTATTTTGCTGGTCATATGTGTTTTTCATATTTACTCCTTGTAATTTTACTCCATGTATTTGATAACATCATTTTATAATCTGATTTTAATTTGCTTTTAACTTTCTTTTGGGTTGAACTCCTTTTTCTGTCACACCTGGAAAAGAAAAAAAAACATTTTTATAAGTTTTTCCCATGATATTATGTCCATATTTTTAAAGCTGTATTCGAGCTTTAATACAATGCTATTATTCAAATAAATAAACATATAAGCAAAAAAAAAAAAAAAAAAAAAAAAAAAAAAAAGCTTACTACTTTATAGGCCATATCTTGGATATTCAGCACATTACTGGTCATCGTAGTAGTATAGAAGTCAGATTGCTGGAACTGAAAGTCAGATTGCTGGTTGGGAATTTTGGGAATCATATACACAACACACTTACCAGAAGGTGGATTACAAAGCTCGTCAGTGTGACTTTCCTAACACTGTGTGCATGGTATCTGTTTGAATTGTTAAGAATTACTTACTTTATTTCATTTTGCTTTATGCTTATTTGACCTCACCACTGGAAAATATCCCAGAAAGTTAAAGTGAATCAATCAATGTGACATAGAAGCAAATTAAAATCCAGATGATTACAAAACTATTTTGATGTATAACATGTAAATATGATAATAATAATAGTAATAATAATAATAATAATTTCATAACACTAAATGTAAACAAAGACATGTGGAAATTTTTGTGAAAAAGAAAGAAATGATAGGAATAAAAACAACAAGTTAGGAACTAAGTATCACAAAAATGTTAGTGATTATTGGAAATATATTTGTGAAGCTGCTGAAGTGTTTTTTTTCTTTTACATAAAAACAAAATCTGTTTCATAATTTGCGGATATTGAAAGGGAAGCTCATAAGCTTTAAAAAAAAAGAGAAAAAATCAGCTATATTGACAAGTAGATTTATTTTTGTCCATGTAGCATGTTCCCTGTTAGCATCATATCAGTGCACGTGCCTTAAAAACAAAACAAAAAAACAAACAAACAAACAAAAAAAAAAAAAAAANAAAAAAAAAAAAAAAAAACAGATTTAAAGTTATGAAAACAATTCTCACATTATAGTGTGTAATAAAATACAACAGCATCCCATCAGAATGAAAATATGGAAAAACCTAAACAGTCCCTATGACAAAATATATCAGTCACAATCATGGGTGAAACTAAAGCAACACATACAAATGCACATGCTTAAAAAGTCACTATGAGGCTTTAAATGCAGTGCTCTCAACAAATGTCAGCATAAAATAATATAATTGATAAATAAAAGCAGAACAGGCTGTGAAAAAAGTCTTTATGTTTATCCTCTTGATCTTTCATTCAAAATATTAACAAAAACATCACATTTAATTAAAATAAAATAATTGAAAATAAAAAAGAAATTCTTATCATAAAACGAATATTTTTCTTAATCAGCGTGGACGAGGACATTGAATGAAAGATCAAGAGGATAAACAATAAAGAAACTTTCTTCGCAGCCCATTTTGCTTTGGGGTGCCCATGTGTGCACTGTAGAAAAGTCAATTAAAAACCATAGACATAAATCTATCCTGAAGACAAACAGTCCTTTTGTTTAATGCTATAATTTAAAATGGAAGCTCTGACATTATAACCTGTCTGCAGAGCGCGCACCAGCTGATTAGGACGTGAACACGGAGCGGCGGCGCGCACGACCGGATCCTTCCGCTCAGCTCTCTCATCTCTCACGCAACGCTTTACCGTGACACACGCTTATCTGAGCAGCAGACGAATGAAGAGACAGAGAAAGTCTATTTGTCTGTGGCTCTCCGAGTAAAACCACCAGTCAGACTAATGGTTCGAACAGAGCAGCTGAAATGACTGCAGGGGCTGAATAAACAAGCAGAAAACCAACCCCACCCACGACTTTAACTGTGGCTCAAATCATGAGCTTGACTTGGCGGTCAACCTATGATTTCTAATAAGGTAATTAAAGTTTAAGTTGGCAAAATAGGCAGAAGCTTGTTCTTTTCAATTAATGAATTTAAAACCGTAACGTACAGCAAAGTTTTATATTCGTTCTCTGAAAGACAATAATGCAAAGTATGAACCGCACTGTTGCACATTTATTTCAATGGCTTCAATAAATTTATAGCGAAAATAAATAACACTATACGTCAAATAGCAGTATTTGCCTTACGTGTGATGTGAGTATTTTAAAGCAAAAAGTTTGTGATACGCTAAGCGAATTGTGATTTGTATTTTTTTTTTATTTTTTTTTTTATGTTTTACAGTTTACATGTATGCATACAGTTTATATTTGACCTGCATATGTTTGCGTGCAAATGCGCCAAATGCGGTATGGCTGTAGTTAATTGATCTTCTTTAGCTCAGTTCCAGAAGCATTTATCACATGATCGACCTGCTCAATTCAAAGCCTCATCGTGACACACTGGATCTGCAGGTCTTGGCTCTTACACACACAGATATTTAAGCTTATTACGGCAAACCAGCAAGTCCGTCAGCCACGTGTTTTCAACTACTGGAAGAAATGATGGCGAAATGTTACACCTTTCTCAGAGGCCATTAGCATTTAACAGTTCTCTGCTGTACAAAGACCAAACCCACAGAGCGTATGGCCTGCAGCCTGTGGAAGACTTTACACATTTCATTGTTAATTTAGCCTTAGGCTATTCAAAACACTCATGAAAAATCACTTGGCCTTTTATATTTATGTGGGGAACTAGGTTGCAGTGTATGATAATGAAAGGCAGTAATCCAGAAGGGATGCCCCATAAATTGGAACATGCTAAAACTGCAAGTTTAACATCTTTATAAGAAGAATGTAGATCTAAGAATGTAAATCATGTTTTCTGATGAAATAAAGGGGTGTTTTGATGTGTAATTTGAATAGGATCAGTGGAGAAACACAATGCAATTTTTCATGATACATAAAACTTTGAATATTTTATGTTGTGAAGAATAGAGTTTTGCAGATTTAATATATTCAATAATGACTATACATTCCTACTGTATATTATGGTGATTGAGTTACTTTATGACAATCATATTCACATATTCTAGGTATTTTATAAACTTTTCTTGTATTTTTATGGGTTTACAGAAGACTTTCAGAGCACTTTGGAGCAGAGAGAGAGCAGGGATTTGGCACAGGGTTGGATGAGGGGGAAAGGTCTCCACTTTTCAGGCCTTTTGTGCTGCACTGATGAGTTTCTCCTGACAGGGGTTAACGTACCGTGAGGAGGTTAAACAAACGGACATTCCCCTTAGAAATCCTCCACATACATCAGGCTGGAGAAGAGGAACCAAGTGCTGTGGTGGTCTCCGGTACTCCCTAAGGAAAAAAAGTTGTAATGGATGTTACACTAGCTTAACTCATGTACTCACTTTGATCAAAGCTTAACCATTGTTTAATGTCATCTTTGATAACAGGATGACATAAATTACATGTCAAATTCAAAAATAAATAAATGTTCTCTGATTTTTGATTTATAATGTGATCATTAACTGGCGTTAATGTGATCATTATTAGCATTCCATCATTTTTATTTTATTTTGGAACCTTTTAAATGCAGGCTTTTTTTTATGCAACAGATGTTGGGCTATTGACTGAGGTTTTGTGAAATTTATTGTGCAACAACTTTTTAAATATCTGCCACTGTTAATAACAAAACTCCAGACTTGATTTTGACTGGTTCAGTCAAAATTTTCTTGGGGTCATTTGAATTAAAATGTGTCTGTCCTGATAAATATTATAAATAGATACAAATACAGAAAGAAAGAAAGAAAGAAAGAAAGAAAGAAAGAAATTTTACATTACCAGAAGGATATGTCTTATTTTGCACACATTTGTGCCATTGATAGAAATTGATTTCATATACAGTAAATTCATTTTAAAATTTAGTTTGACCTGCCAGGCAGCACAGAAGAGATCAAGCAGCTGCCATGCCAGAAAATATTAATGACTTTTTACAACACAAATGAGTATTCAGGCCCAGAGCTCAGTGGGTGCAGGAGCTTAGTTTTATATTAACATTTCCTTTTCATAGAATCCATTTGAACATAATATGATGTGATGTTTCTTAGCAATAAAATCCAGGCTGTGCAGGGACTATATAGGGCTTATGGTTAAAAACCTTGAACGTAAACATTTGACTTTTGATTAAAAAAAAAAACAAAAAAACAAAAGCCTTGCATGCATGGTTGATAATAATTACATGTGTACTCTAAAGGAATCCAAGTATGACATATAAAGCCAACTCCCCTCTTTAAATGACTGGCCCACTGACACAAATACATCAGCAGAATGATCAAGAAAGCAGACTGCAGCTGCTCTGGATGCATTCTTTATAATGGAAGATGTAAATGTGCACATGATAACAGAACAAACAGTGGAAGGAAAGCATGTGTTTATGAAGACAGCAACTGTGCTGTTTCTCCTGATCTTTACATTTTGGTATAAATGCATCTTCAGATGTAACAGCACTAATGAAGTTTCTCTCATTAAGAAAGGAAGCAATGTAGAGTTTTTGTTTGGACACATATATGCATGTGATGACTTGAAATTTTGAGTTTACTACAGTACTGGGTGTACAAATCTCAAACCCTCTGAAGTTCTCTCAGTTCTGGTTATAAAATCTCTTCCAAGCATTGCTCATGTTGAGGCCCAAGCTGATATGAAGTTAAAAATGCCTTGCAAAGGTCTGGCATTTGTAGGCTCTATGCTGTTGACTTGCTCTGAGAGGAAAGCGAACGACAGAGATTATGGGCAATTAAAGCTCACTTTATGCTAGTCTACTGGCGTCACAAAGTCTGGCCAAGAATGCTCACCTCGGCTAATACTATCAATGGGAACAAACTATGCAGCATCAACTTATTATGTACAGTGAATTATTAATGCCAGAGCAAGCACAGCCCAGCTCAGCCAGCTTTCCAGTTAAGGGGAGTATGGATGTATGTAGATTTTGTTGCTTCTGGAGAATAAAGGTTAAAATGCTGCAAAATTTGTCAAGATCCTAAATGGTGAGATAATGAACACTTCATATGTAGCCTTAATATTCAGCTACAATTATTTTCAAACACAGCACAATTTACATCTATTTTGGGATTATACAGAGACAGATTCTTTCCATTTTCCTTTTTGGTACAGTTTTGAAGAGGATGTGACACCATCACTTTTGCACCTACACTTTGCTGAACTCAAAGAGGTTAGCATGCCAGCAAAATATTAAATAAATGTTATCCCATTTTATAAATTAAGTTACTACAGGAAGGTGATGTTTGCCTCTCATTAAGCATTATGCAGACTGGTTCCTGCAACAGCTCTGATCACAAGTTAGTAATGGAGATTTATGTCATTGATGAACTTAAGGTGCATTACACAACCTTGACCATCAGAGGGCCTTTCACAAAACACTACAAGTATACAGGAGGGAACAGTCTCTTCTCAGCATGAATGTTACAACTTCAGCAGTTCCACTTAATTTCTAATTATTTGTTAAACATATTCGGCATGTATGTGTGTGTGGGTTTGTATGAGCTTATATAGTATCAACTAAGAGTCACTTGAGGCCACTACACTTCACTGAGCCACTATGAATACTCTTAATGCACAAGAGCTGTGAAACTCCTCAGAGGAGATCCATGCCTTCCTGTCTCTGCCTGTCTCACTGCCTCCAATATAATGAACTAGGTCAAACTGTCTTCACATTCATTGACTGTAATCCCCTGCTGAGGTGGATACATTCCAGAGCCATTAAACTCACACTTGAAAGTATAATGGCTGTTATAAACTGGTGATTAGACCTGCAGAATTTCAAAATAAAAATAAGGAGACTACAGAGGGAATGTTACTGCTAAATTAGTCAACTGCAGTCAGTAAACATGTAAAATAAAATTAATCAAATATATTATAATGAACATAAAAATGTAGTAGTAGTAGTAGTAGTAGTAGTAGCAGTAATGTAGTTCCCACAATACAAAATAATATTGATAAATCCATGAACTAACTAAATATTGGATATTTCATTAAAGTGTCCTTTTTATTCTTTTTTGAAGAAAAGATCCTCTCTAGGTCAACAGTTGAATTTATCCTTTTACTGTGAATAGAACAAAACAAAACTAACTGATTATGATTGAAAAGAGTATAGGAAAGGTTTTACACTGGACTTGTTCATGATTTCCTAAGTATGTTATGCACAGTCAATGTGTTTTCCAAAAGCCCCGAAATTTCATACTGCTATTTCAAGAGACCTGGAGCTCTGTCTTTGTTGAATGAGACCTCTGTTTTCTGTTGAATGATAATAACATAAAATTCTGTTTCTCTGCTTAAAGTCCTGGCAGAACTGAGAGCTGAAAAACACTCAACAGTCTACTCATGAAACATGCTCAGTTGGATGCAGCTGTATATTGGAGCACATTCTCAAGATGATTTTGCCATTGCTGCAACTGTTTTTCAACTGTAAGCTGGTTTGAGGGCTGTGGTGGCTTGGAAGGGGCCAGGCTGTGGAGCTGGCTAGCAGGCCAGTAGAACCTATAACGCAAAGGGCACACCAGGTTGGATAAGGATCAGAGGAGGAGAGAGGAGGAGGAAGAGAGAATGTGAGAGAGGGGCCTCTGGGTCTGGCCTGTCTGCCCCAGAGCAGGGGGCACTGGCCAGGGTGCCACATCGTTCAGACGGCCTGGTGTATACACAGAAACCTGATCTAATTCAGTGCTTTCACTAATGCAGACACAGACTAAAGTAACACATACACAAATGCATCGAATCATATTTATAAAGAAATACAAAGAGCTACATAAAATCAGTGATAAATCTGAGCGCCATTATCTGCAATAGCACACCACTGCTTCTGAACGTCTGTTGTGATGCTGCTATTTGTCATGACAGAATCAAAATGTTTGAATTCTTATTTATGTTAGCTAAATGATGCATCATTCATGAGTGGTAAATTAGACATATATTTGCATGATAAAAAAATAAAAAAAATAAAAACTGTTCTATGTAATGCTCTGTCTGCTGAGGAATTTTGTGGCAGGAGAACTTTATCACCATGCAGGTACTGCCAACATTACACTCTGACTGATTTAATGAGAAAATCCTTGATTGGGTCCCAAAGGGAAAATCCACTATAATATTTGTCACTATAATGTCATCAGTGAGTCATGGTGTTTTAATGCTGTGTCCACTATTTTACCATTTTCACCTTTTATGCACTTTATGTAGCCTATATTTTGTTGCTATTTAGGCTAAAATATATTACATTAGTGTAGAATTTTTCGTACAGGAACAGGCCAAGTTGAAATTAAAATGAAATTTCTTGCCAAACCCAGAGAAAATTTCAGACATCAATCCAAACTTTCCTGTCAGGATTTCATATGCATATATTTTGTAAGAAAAAAAAAAAAAAAANAAAAAAAAAAAAAAAAAACGGGGAAGACACTGAAGGCCAACTAGACAGGGACCAGTGATATGAGAGGACAGGTGTAAGAGCTCTCAGCACAGGGGTCATGTTACTACTAGTTGTCTGTATTGAGTGTTACAATGAAGAGCAACATTACGCTGATCCTCTGTCAAAGGGTAAGTCTAGCCTGAGAGAGAGAGAGAGAGAGAGAGAGAGAGAGAGAGAGAGAGAGAGAGAGAGATGTTAAAGGTCATTGCCGCTGACTTCATTGAGGGAAATAAAAAGCTCAAATGTCTTGCCATTTCAACGGAAAGGGTAAAGACGCCCGTCAGCACTCATAGGCTTATCTTCATCTGCACTGTAAGGGCTGGATTCTCTTAATTATTAATTTTTGTAGTAATGAAGGGGCCTATAAGCTGAACATCTTGCTTAAAATATTCACTCTTGGTCCATCAGTTTAAAGTGATAAAGTTGGAGAGGCAGTGCACGTGTTCTGCATAGAATTTAGTGCATAAGCCACTTATGAATAACCAGAGGCTTGTTGAAGTTAAATGGAATTAGAAAGGACAGTACAGAGTGCACAATCCCAGCATTTTATAACGCATGAAATCGGATATCAAGTAAGGTTAGTGATGTAATTAGACTATAAGACATAACAGTGCTGAAGAAAATCGGCTATTAAGGCAGTAAAAGCTGTACTGATAAATAGAGCTTAATAATTCTAACGACCAAATGTGCAGGCTAGGTCTAAAACAACGAAAAAACATGAGCAGGAAGACAACGCACAGGGTTAAAAAAAAAAAAAAAAAAAANAAAAAAAAAAAAAAAAAAATCAGGAATGCACAGATAAACTGGCCAATTAGGCCCGCAGATCCATTATACTGTTTTGATAACCTTTGAGAGCCACATCTCCAAGACGCAATACTACAAGACCCGCATGCGTCCAAAACTAAACCCTTAGTCGGTAATCAAAATAACTTTTATTTATTTATTCGTTTATTTGCTGAATTTATTAGGAATAAAGTCAAGGTCCTTTGAGTTGTGGTCAAAGCTTATCCAAATTATAATGGTCCTATAATGTAAAATAACACAAATGCAAATAGACACACACACACACACCTTAAATATAACAGGCTCCATATTGTCGCTCTCTGGCCACTGATAGCTCCCTGTGAGCGCTTACATGTGAGAGTGTACCGGAGGGGTCGACCCGGGTATGGATGCTGATCTGGGGGATCTTTAATTTGATTTGCACTCTAATTGACCCAAATAAAGAGTGTTGTTCCATGAACAGAGGTTTTTTCTCCTGCCTGCATGGCCCTGAGGGGAAGAGCCTTCCGCACGTGAACACACACACGCGCACACACACACACACACACACACACACACACACACACACACACNGGCTCGTTAAGCGTTTGACTTGACGTTTGACTGTACCGCTGCTTCCGTCTCCCTGCAATCCTCCCGCTGACACCGAGGACATCCCCGTCCCGTTCTCTGCCATACTCCTCATCAGAACATGGACAAGGAGCAATGACTGCTTGGATTTTTTACCGCCTACATGCACAACCAGGAGGGGAACTCCGTTTAGCGTAACACCTCCGAAAGAAGAGAGGGGGTGGTTGTTGTTGCTGCTGTTAATGTTGTTGTTGTTANAGCGTAACACCTCCGAAAGAAGAGAGGGGGTGGTTGTTGTTGCTGCTGTTAATGTTGTTGTTGTTACTGTTGTGCAGCTGGCCGTTATTATTATCCTAAAGCATGCAGGGCAAGTTAACAGACAATCAGGCTGCCACTTCATCGAAGGCTTCGTCGTTTTTTATTGAGAATCTCTTGGGTAAGGAGACGTTGGCAGACAGCAGTGGAAGGGATGCCGTTATGGAGACGGTGTCCATCCGAGCGCTGAACAGTCATCACCGCGACACGGGCACTCCGGCTTGCTCCAGCTCCACAGCCCGGTCCCCACGCAGAGACTCGCCGCTGCAGTGGTGCCGCGGAGGAGGTGCCGTGATCTTCAGGGCTTTGGGAACTCCACATAGTGAGTAGCAAGCACCCTTGATGTTTATTTTTATGGTGATTTTTTTTTCTTAGCCTGAGAGGTACAGTAATTTCGGGGCAAAATTTGCTTTGAGTGTCTGAGCCTCTGAAGCATAACACGCGAAAAGCATGAACAGCAGAAAACTGCTATCTTTTTACGCATATTTTTTTTTTTATTTACAGAGTAGTTTAGGCTACCCACATGAGTAGGCTGACATGTAAGCCATGTGAAATTCACTATGCAATTAATACATTTACCCAATATCCAGAGAATACAAAATGACTCCAGGGTCTTATATAAATACATCTCATAATGATTGTATGTCACATTTCAATCAGCGTTTATTTACGCGCACCGATGCTGAGATTTATATTTTCCATACAACCTCGCCGATGATAAACCAGGTGTGATTTCAGTGGAAATAGTGCCTGTTGAAGCTAAGTAAATTTGAAAGCTTACATGTCGCATATGGATTTGTACTTTATATATAACCCATAAACTTAGTGCTAGCATGTAGAGCCCTGATCGTCGCTGGGGCTCCTTCTTTTTTTTTTTTTTTTTTTNTTTTTTTTTTTTTTTTTTAACGCACTCGAAAGCGAGCTTTCCAAAGTAGTTTAAAGGCTGATGCGTGCTCTTGGTTTGTCTAATTTGATATCTCTGTTTAGTTGTAATAAACGTCTCAGGGATCATGTTCAGACATCGCATCGATCTAAAAGACAGTGACGAGATGTTGTGGTTGTATTCGTCCTGCGATCTGTAGGCTCTTCATCTGAAGGTTATACGCACATGATTACACACAAATGTCAAGCATCCAACCCAAACCTGAAGCGCAATAGCTCTATCCAGCTCAAAATCTGCTTTTACGGAAATTCAGTGCAATTCTGGGCACCATGCTCGCCCTCCGATCAAAATATAGCGCCCCTCCCATGGGAATACTTGGATTTTAAAAAAGGCCATGTCAAATCATTGTGTCCAAAAGTCAAGGAAGACTCCGGCATAAGGCCTCTGCTTATATCTGCAGTAACCTGTAACAATGTTATCTGTTATGTTATGAGTTGAATTTTCTTGTTGGGTTTCTTGCTGGGCGGTGATCTCTAGCCAATATTTATCTGTGCCATACCTAACATGGATCATAACACTTTATGCACTGAAAACCTCTTGCATCCTTTATCCATCCCACACACTTCGACGTGGGCATGGAACAAACTCTTATCTTTTTAAAAAAGCAGAATTCATATCCTTCTTAATTAAATTAAAGAAAGTGCTATTGGGAAATGTCAACGTGTTGATGGGTTACTTTGTTCAGTTATGTCACACTATGTCATCCATGCCTGATCTTTCCTAATCTGTCATGCAATTAACGAAGTTACAAAATGAAAACGATGATTTTCATCCAAAAATGAGAGGAAACATGGCTGGGCTGGCTTTTTTCTCGCTGCGCTTTTAAAGTCATTAATAAATAGTGTCGTCGTGTTTTTTTTCTCCTCAGGTCCAGGAGATGATCTAAGGAGTTCAGAGGATCGCTGCTGCTCCACGTCGAATAGTGAGAGAGATTCTCCTGCTGTGTCAGAGCCTGTAACGGAAGGCAGCGATGAAACCGACAAGAAAACAAGCGACAGTAACTTGACGGATGATAGCGAGGACGCGCAGAATGCTTTTGACACACCGTCGGGGCAAGAAACGATTTTGGACTCAAGCTCCACCCGAAAGAAGAAGACCAGAACCGTGTTCAGTCGCAGTCAGGTGTTTCAACTGGAGTCCACTTTCGACATGAAACGATACCTGAACAGCTCGGAGAGAGCAGGCCTGGCAGCTTCTCTCCACCTGACAGAAACTCAGGTCAAAATATGGTTCCAGAACCGGAGAAATAAATGGAAGAGACAGCTGGTGGCGGACCTTGAGGCTACAAATATTTCTCACACCACCCAGCGGGTTGTCAGAGTCCCCATCCTGTATCACGAAGGTCCCACACCTACTTCAGCACTGGGTTTCAACATAAACGGACACCAGATTTCTCCTCCGATCGGAGGCTTCTCAAACTCTATAAATTACCCCCTGTCCTCATTTGCTCACTCCATGAGCATGTTAAGATCGCAGATGACGGGTTTGGTGTAAACGTTGTTCAGGACTAATATATCAAACTGTTTTCTTTGAGCATGTCACGAATTCACCCTGTTGAGACCGAATCGTGCATTAACAATAACCCACATGGCCTCAGAAAACTAACTGCATCCAAAGAAAAGACCCTCAAATTTGTGATTATACCCACAAAATAATAAATCTTCTTTATATTTCTAAGAGTTTCATGCCACAGTAGCTTTCATAGACAAGCATGCCAAGGCCGAGGGTAATAGCTATAGAGGCCGAAGCTGTTGTACTGTATGTTTGAATACACTTTTTTTTTTGCAAACTTTTATATTTAAAGCTACATATTTTCCAACCTTGTCACTTTTTCACATAGAATCTAAATAAATAATAATAATTAAAAAAAACTCAAGCATAAGTTTGTGTGTGTGTGCGTTTTTTTTTTTTTCTGCAAGAAGTCATTGACCTCAAATGTCTCATTTCTGTTACTCATATAGAGAAGAAACGCGTAGGTTCACCCAGAGGAGTGTTTATAGTGAAATTAGTACATCCATAAGTTCTGTGACGCCTCAATAAACGAGCAAAGCTTATAACTAGAACTTGTTTTTTTCGGAAATGACAAAGTTAACCTTTATGCGCTTAAGTTGTGCTCATACAAGCAGGTCTGGTGCATATTCTTCTCCATAGCCTTTCCACAATTTTACAATTATGTTTTTAAGAAGGCCATTTGAAACGATATAAAATAATTTGCCAAACATTTACATTTATCAAGCAAGCTAGACTGGTAGACAAGAAATACTGTCAGTTTCATTGCCGAGAGGTATAATTTAAATTTAAGTATTTTAAGAAGTTTTTAACAACTGGCATCTTAAGACGTTTCCTTGCACCCTGGATTTGGAGAAGCTGGCAACGAATTTGCGGGTCTATGGCAAAGGAAAATGCCGAAACGATGCACGTGAAACATAAATTTTTTAACTATTTAATGCCACTTCATTAATGCAGAATTCAGGAATTTTATGGAACAACAACAAAATGTTCTGTAGATTACGATCGTAAGAGTAGTCAACATGATTTTTCGACGCGCGCGCGCACACACACACACACACACACACACACACACACACACACAAGCAAATGACAATAGGGCTTCTGGTTTACAGATTTCAATGACAGGCTACACTGATGTGATTCTGAAACTATTAAGAGTTTTCGCACTTCGATTTTAAATATGTAAAATGTAATCTTTATATTCATGGTTATACCCACCATTCTGACATGACTGAATACAGCATTACTTGAACCACTATATTTTCCTGTTTTCTTTTCTTTCTTCCAGTTTCTGTCTAAACGTTTAGTTTCAAGTAGATTTACCCCCNCCGCCCCCCAGTCCCCCCCAAAAAAAAGTTTAGCCCGACTAGATGGAGAATATTTATCTGAATTCTTTGCAGCGCCATTTGCCTCTTAAAAAAAAAATCACTATTTAATACACACGCGCGCGCGCGCGCACACACACACTGTAGGCATACAGCAGGCGTGCGAATTGGTAAACTTTTCAAACGCTCATTGTAAACGTGGACACTCGAATTATGCAACTGGCAGTATTGTTAAAACTGCCACAAATACGCATGGTATCATGGCCAAAATATAGTATGGTGTGAAATAACAAGGGAATTAAACCAGTCCTTATTTTCCTGGGGGACCTCGAAGGTCTCTGAACCCGGACCTCCAAGCAGCAGATGCAGGAGGGTGAGTGGGGTGTCAGGGGGGGTCGGAGTGAATAGGGGAAAAGAGGGCGCAGAAACATTCTCCTCTCCTCTCCTCCATTCGCGTCCATTTCTCTCGCTGTAATTGGTCCGTACTTTGCGCTCCTCTTGACCAATCAGCGAGGAGAAAACACGCTCCATCCGGTGTGTTCAGCCACTGTGGGAGCAGAGCAGCGGCAGCCGAGCAGTGTCTGTCAGTGAATGCTGCTATGCTGCATGGAGTATCAACACGGTAGTGGTGAGATAAACGTTCCGTGGTAGATTTAACGGCGAACTGAGTCGCGGAAGTAAACAAAAGACGACTAACGCATTGGAGAATATGAACAAAGTGGACGGACCATGTTGGCCCACCGCCTCTCTGAAATTCACCATTGACAACATCCTCAACCTGAAGACAAGCGGGAGGAACTGTGACAGTTGTCACTCTGCCAGACTGAAGGATGACTCGGCCGCGGTGCTGCGTAAAGACGGTTTCCAGAGCCACTACGAGGAGCACGGAGCCCAGGAGAGACAGGATCCGAGCAGCAGGCTTAACGAAAGCGGTAAGGGTGTTATAACTGTGGCACATGCGTCGCCTCGTAAAATTGTACGTAAGAGAGCTGCGTAGCCAGCTGCGTTCACCCTTACGCACGGGTCTTATCAGGTCATATAAGAGTTTACGGGTCACGTTGCATGCTTAGAAACAGCACCAAGAGACTAAACGGCAACCGGCTAAACACTGTGTATTTTTTCGCAGAGCTGATCACCGGCTGCAAACAAACAGCAGAATCCGTCGTCATTACCCACGGAGACGTGAGGAAGGCGCCGGATGTGCGCTTCGAGAGTGGCGACAGCAGCTGCGACGACAGCAGCTCCACCACCACGACGACGGACCCGCACAAAGGAGACACCTCCACCAAGAAGAGCAAAATGATAACGAAAAAGAAAACACGCACAATTTTTTCAAAGAGACAGATTTTCCAGTTGGAGTCTACGTTTGATATGAAACGTTATCTGAGCAGTGCGGAGCGCGCCTGCCTCGCCACTTCCCTCCAGCTCACGGAGACCCAGGTGAAAATATGGTTTCAGAACCGTAGGAATAAGTTAAAAAGGCAAATCTCGACCGAAGTTGAAGGACCCGTTACCGACTTCCCCGAGACTGGCAAACCGGTGGTGGTGGGGCAGCTCCCGGCCTTGTACAAAGAAAGTAACCTGCTGGGGAGATGCTTGCTACCTATGCCCCTGCCTGTTGTTTACCCGGGAAGTAGCGCGCCTTACCTCTGCTTTTCTAATGCCAGCAAGTACTTCAGCCTGTATGATGGAGACGTATGATGGTTTCATAACTTTGCCAGGTGAAAGAGACACGTTTTGGTGGTCTTTTGCCAAGTTTCAAACATTTAAGGGGTTTAGGTGGGAGGGCCGGAGCTGCGGCCTTACTGCTTCGAGAACTACAAATACAGCAGAAAGAGAAGTTACATATCACTTAAAAATAAGCTGATTTGGTATTATTTATTTAAAAGTAAATGTATGGATTTTGTGTAGGTCTGACACTAAAATTGGTGTAAATTACACACAGCCATTTTTTTTAAATTTTAGAAAATATAGCAGGGTAAACTAATGATAGCCCAAAGGAGGCCTATAAGACGGTATCAATCCCAACATTGTATTGTTTACATTATTATTATTATTATTATTATTATTATTATTATTATTATAGCAGCAGCAGCAGCATTTTCAGCAGCCTAAACCACCAAAGAAAATATAGCCAGCTATCTGCATGCATTTACTGTATCATAATGGATTTTGAATTATTGAAATCATCTATGTATTTAAATGAATGTAATTAACAACATTTTATTGTCTGTTTCACGCATGTCTATTTTTTTGTGCTGAGTATTCTACTATTGTTATTTTATCCTACGTTTGCCTGTAGGCTCATTACACCATTTATGAAACTGTAATTAAAATATCTTCATTCAAGAAATATTTTACAGATTTGATTCAGTATTTTAAGTGCATTTTTTTGTGTTTCCAATATCAAAGCTTTATTAATGCATTATAGAGCAAGTAATGTGGTGCTCAGTCAGCTCATTAATGCAAATAGTTGATAACAGTACCTTTGTAATCATAACATAATGTGCTAAATGGATCAAAGTGAGAATGTGAGATGAACAGCAGGAATCATACACCAAGTTGCCAAACCCTTAAATCAAATCAGGAACATGGTCTCAGTAAAACTGGTCTTAAATGAGACTGTGCTTCCTGTTCCATGAAGCCTAATTTGCTTGTTCCACAACTTCATATTTTATCTGCCGACCTAAATATTATGGCAAAGCAGTGTGAACAAATGAAGAATAATATACAAAAATTAATCATCAATGTAAATGATGCATGAGAGCCATCTGATAAGGTCACTTCATGCTACTATGACCTACACTAATCACATTTCCTCTATGCAGGATGGGGTGGACAGATATAACCAGGAAGTGCAGTTCATTCTTAAGTTTCTGTGGAAAATACAAAGACCCTCAAACATTATTTATGAATAGCAGACCATTCAAGCCAGAGACAAATACACCAATATCATGATCATAATTTAAAGTGTACACAAGGGAACGTGTGCTCCTAAATATGAAACCAAGCTTACGAGCAAGTTTCAGGGTCATGTGCATTACAAAACGATTTGAATTTGGAATTTAGAAATAATTAATGTACTACACTAATCCCTAAAAAAGGGGAAACAGGGCTATTAGGTGTGTATTTTTCCTGTCTCTTTGATAACGTCCCAGTTGTCATATCATGTTTGAGCAATATGATTAAGGTGAGTAATAAGAACAGTCAACATTAGGATTGATACAGAAGGTTTACGTAGATATTATACCGGTCTATTTCAACTGTGATAATGCAGGATGTACAAATTATGGAGTCAGTTATATGAATATTGATTTGTAACTGGTGAAATAAGATGAGTATTCAGTATTTTTTTTTTCTGGGACATTTGCTTAGCTATAAATTATTAATTAGAATAAATCTATTCCTCTTTGATCAACAAAAACTTTTTTGCCATGATAAAATACTGTATTACTTTATACACCATACAAAACTTATAGTCTGCTTTAGACTCAGTCTCTGAAAATCTTAAGTTACAAAAAAAACCTTGAATGTTTTACAGTGGAAAATTGTGATGTTTGGAACACCTCAATTTTCACTAGGTATCATCTTTCAAATAATATATAAGTGTATCATAATTTGAAATGTTACTGATCCTTGCAGAAACATTGTTTATTTCACTCAGCTTCGTCATGCTGCAAACTGCAACATCCCATACTTGGATAAGAGCTGCAACATTAAGATCAGTTTGAACCTCCCTCAAAATATCTGACTAATTTTACTTTTTTCAGCATGTCTGAATGAAAATTCACAGCCTGCAATGCTTGAGTTGAAAGTAAACTGACCACACTGGTGTTCTTTGATTCTAGTCCTCTGCAACAAGACAGCACCCTTTACATTTTTCACTCTATAGATCTAAATCATGTTTAAACTGTACGTGTATATTTTCTATAAGCCCAGTTTACATAAGTTATCTGTTCAGGATGCACTCTAACAGTATTAATTAGCATATTGCTTGTTAAATTGGGTTTAAGGGTGCAAGATTACCTTTTTTGTACGCAAAGTTACACATGATCAACCCATCAATGTAACAAGAACTCACTTCTACATTATAACCAAATTATTCTCTAAGAAAAACTAAATACGGCAAATTTTCAGTAGGAATGCGAAATACGCTCAGTATAACAGTAATTCATATCATTTTGTGTGCAATGCAGAGCATGTGCGTTGTGTGTATCCATCCACTGAAGACGAAAAGAGGTCTGCTATGTCTGGAGGGCTGTCTCGTGTTTCAGAACAGCTAGTCACACCACTGCTTACTACCCATAATCCCTGGCGGCTACCCACTCAGACATAGTGGCAGACTGGCAAAATGTGAGGTGTGGTCAAATGGTAGCCATTATTAATGTTTACATCACATTTATAGGAGGCATAAATTGAACATCATGCTATCTTAAAGACACTCAGGCTGGAACTCGGACTACAATGAATGAGGTAAAAATGCTTTATTACAAAGCTTCATTTCATACAGTAAGCTGTCATTTGAATAAACACAAATGCAATAATTCATCCCATGGCTTTTTTTTTTTTTTAAAGTGCTAATTATGCTCTTTCATTTTGTCACTCAAATACACTTTCCCATTCTTTCTCCATGCATCTGGCCTTGACACAGCTCATCACAGCAACCTGTGCATTGAAGCCCAACTGTGTGTGAGCATGACTGAATGAGAGGAATTGAGACAGGGTATATGAGAGAGAGAGAGATCAGTCAGAACCAGTGTGTGTTTGTGTTGGAATAACTGCAATCATGTTTGTATTTCTGCATGGGTCTTTGCCTCTCTAAAGCCGGGGTCTGGCTGCTCAGGAGCAAGTAAGTGCTGCTCCTGTTGGTTGGAGCAACCATGCTTGTGTGTTTGTGTGCGCTATAAATGCAAGTGTGGGTGCACGTAAGTGTGTGAGAATCCTCTGGCAGCTCTTTTATGCATGACTAGATGGGGGCCCCCTCTGTCAGCTCGCTACTTTAACCTCTGTTGGCCTCTCCCAGTCATCTGACAAAGGCCATCACCCAAGATGATGGGAGAGACGGTCTCCAAACATGTTTCTGTGACACAACAGCGCAGAAAAGACTGCCACCATAAAAATTTCATATTGAGGATTTCACATCGATGCTCTAGTTTACAGGCTTGGAGCCGGAAAACCATTCTTCAATAGATATTAACTCCTCAATGATATTAGACTGAGGCCTTACTTACTTCAAAACATATTATTATAGCCAGATATTTATTTATTTATTTATTGTGTGTTATTAGTCAACATTTTAGTCAAGTGACATTGTCAACTTGGTGTGCAGTGAAAAAAAATTCATATTAATTTCCACTCTCAGGTCACGTGGCTTGATAAAACTGCTGTAATGTAGCTGATACTTGTGTAAACAGTATTTTGATGCAAGGTGTGCTCTCCAACATTAGTTGGACATGGAACAGCATGTGTGTGTGATTCCCCAAGGCGTCGCAATGCACTAGAGAGGATCAGAAACCAAAACTACGTGCCACAGCACATTGTAAAGCAAACAACATGGCTATTAGTTAGCAGGGGAAACCTGAGACATGAGGTCTGTGAATCTGTCATTCTTAAAGGCTGTTTGATGACCTATTGATCTGCTAATCTAGTCGACTTCTGCTGCTGTTCTCCGTAATGCAAATTGCTTAAGGAAATAGAAAGGTGGCAGAAAGGTTGAAATCAGATAAAAGTAAGTGATTGTTATACTTATAGTCATATCAGTCAAGTCATATAATCATGTACTGAATGTGCAAAGAAGAGCTGGAGGATGTGGCTACTATGTACATGTGAGCTACTTTGCTTAGCATGTCTCCGCTACCTGGACCCAGATAAGTTGTGGAGACTGGATGGATGGATGGAAATAAGAGTACATTTTGACAAACATTTTTGCCACACTTTAATAAAAAAAATATCTAATAATAATAATAATAATAATAATAATAATAATAATAATAATAATAATNTTTAATAAAAAAAATATCTAATAATAATAATAATAATAATAATAATAATAATAATAATAATAATAATAATTTATTATTATTATTATTATAATGATAAGATAAACAAAACAGGAAAACGTTTTTATGTCACGTATGACATAAACTGGTCTTGAACTTGTTTATGTGTATGTGTGTAATTGTACACTTATAAAACCTGCACACTGTTCTAACCTGCAAACAGAATGGATCAGGATAATTTAAGAAACACAACCTAGTATTTCAAAGTAAATTATAATATTTGTCCTTGTGTGACAATTTCTGCTATGTTGTGCTGGAAACAAAACTCATCACCATTTTTGAATAATCTCAGCGTTATTATAATCTATAATGTAGGTCTGAGGAGAAAGTAGCCATGAGACCATCCAAAGGTTAACAATGAGAGGATAAGAGGCTCTATTTCACATTTATATCAAGAGGAAAAATATAAAAAAATATATATTGTGTGTGATAGCAAAGCTTTATCTGATTCACTCATCTCATCGTAGTAGAGCTATCAAACAATGACTTCATCCCCCATTAACACATCACATGCAACAAATCTCTCCATTATGCTGTTGTCATGTGGAAACCTCATAACTCAGATTCAGGTTAAGCAGAAAGGATTAAACACTCCACTGTAAATAGAAAACAAACTAAACTTGTAAGGTCCATGTTCATAATGGCCAATTGATTTTCATTTTGGAATGGGGAAACTGAAAAAAACAAAAGTGAGCCATTTTCCAATTTTTGTTTTGGAATAGGAAAATGAAAAACAAGTTGTTTTCTGATTTTTCTTTTATGTTCATAAATGGTAAATTAGTTTCATGCTTGAAAACTTTCTGCTTTGGTTTTGTGTGTATTCCTTTGTTTGTCCCAGAAGTCTTTGGTCTTAACCTGGTTTGTAACCCGCCTAAAACCAAAGAAGAGGAAGAAGCTAATCGGCCTAGCGGTAGATTCAAATGGGATATATTCTTTGCCTGAACATGCAGATTTCATTTTAGAAAACAGGGCAAAAGGAATATCTAGCAGTGATATTGCTGTTGTATTATGTGCCCAATTTGGAGCCAGATGAGGATTTTCAGAGGAATGTTCGGAAAAGTTGTACTGGACAAGGACTTGGTAAGTGAAGCTGCTCTCACGGCAAACTTGAGCTTGAAGTCGCTAATGCTAACTATTTTTCAAGCATGAAACTAATTTACCATTTATGAACATAAAAAGAAAAATTGAAAAATGACTTGTTTTTCATTTTCTTATTTCCAAAACAAAAAATGGGAAAGGGCTTGTTGTCCGTTTTCCATTGCCCTATTTCAAAACGAAAACCAATTGGCCATTATGTACATGGACCTAGTAACTACTGATGTTTTCACCAAAGAGCAACAATTAAGAGTCTTTTTTTTCACGATTTTTGTTTAGAATGAAGAGTATTATTTTTGTTTTTGGAATTAAAGTATAACTGAAAAAGTATAATTGTGATTTTTTTTCCCCTTCCTTTCTCTCTCTCTCTCTCTCTCACACACACACACACACACACACACACACACACACACCATGTATCAATTAAAGTCCTGTGTCTCACACCCTCCCTCACGTCCTGTCCCCTCAGACACCCTTGTCAGGATAATGTGCCATTAATCTACCACTGAAAACACATTATTGAGTAATCAATAGGTAAGATGGGAGGATAAAGACAGAGGAAAGAGGAGAAGGAAGGAGACGAAGGACAGGAGGGAGGAGAGGGATGTTCTTAGTCTGTGGGGAGGTGTGGGAGCAGGGAGGCAACACTTATCCATAACATCAGAGAACGTGCTGCACTATGTGCAGACATGGAATACTCAGTGTGGTTTCATGCTGCCCAGTCAATACAGATCCATTAACAACAGATACAGCTGTCAGCGTCCTAACTTTTTCTACTTCCCCTGGTCTGTATCCTTTAAACCACAAATCTTTATCTGTCCTCTAACACCCAACAGTCTGCTTTCTTTTCATTTAAACACATTGTTGATAATGTGCATGTGTGGATGAGAATATTGCTAGGTACCATCATTTAAAACTAATTATTTGCATGTTATCACAGAAAAAGGGCCGAACTATGAGTGTGACTTTTCAGGTTGTTGTGTCTAAGACAATATTGTGGACCTTTAAAAGTCACTGAAAAAAAACCATTTTGTGACATCGTTGTGATGAACTTGGTGGAAAGGAAGGAATGATCCAAGGAAGAACCCATTAAATTCTGGCGCCAATCCAGATCCAGATCCATGTTATCAAATTCAGATGATTTCTTAATATTATAAGAAACTCATCAAAATATAATACACCAATCTCAACTTTTAAAAAATCTTGCAACTTATCCCATGATAGACAGTCCATTTAGTCTGAACTGTTTCTCTGACAAAAAAAAAAAAAAAAANAAAAAAAAAAAAAAAAAAAAAAAATTGTTCTAGGCTTCTTTGGCCTTAGCAGGAGTACAAATTGAGTGCCCCTCTAGTTCGATTATGTATTGGCATATGTTAAATGCATATAAAAAAAAGCAGGTTTGTATATTTATACATGAAAACCTGTCTTTCTCTTCCTATAAAGCATAAATATAGAAATAGTTTATATATTCATATTGTACTCAGAATCATAATATAAATGTAATCCAATCACTCCTTCCATCATATAAAACTGACATTGCTGAGTGATTTGATCTGTCAGGTGTGTGTTTGCATCTCAGTTGGCAAAAAATTCATTTTTTTTAAACTTCTGAAACAGTCATGGTTATCATATAAGTAGCTAAAGAGGTAAAGTGTCTGGTAATCTTCAGACAGTATAGCAGACATGTTTCTACAGATTGTTTCAAACATCCAACAGTTTGATGCAAGCTATGCCTGCTAGCTTTGCCTGATAGAAGCAAGATTTTTACATACACACTACATACCAATTTTTGTCTGTATTGCGATTAGGGCAAAAATGTGAAATAAGCTGTATAGATGGATGGAAATAATAGGATTCCACCACTCATTGAGTATACATTACTTGCTTAATCAGCTTACACGAGGTGCTAGGTGGGGAAATGGATGTTCAAAATGCTCGAGCAAATTGTAAGGTGATAGCTTGTTTACATTCTTGAGTAAATCAACTTACAATCGAAAGATCTAAATCTGTTACCCTAAGTACTCCAACAGTGATTTATGCCAATTTCAATTTGGTTATGGAGTTAGCATGACATTTGAAAAAAAAACAAAAAAAAAAAAAAAAAAACAAAAGATTTATTACCGCAACTGGATTAGAATTGAAGTTCTAACAAGGGTGTAAATGTGCTAAATATGAGTCAATTCTGTTAAGTTGAACCCACTTTCAAATAATCAAACTAAATCCCTGAACAGCTAATTTAAATCTCCTAGCATAACATCCCACCCAAGTCTTAAAGACTGCTGCATGCCTACAGCTCCTCTAAGTGTACTGCCCTTTAAACACTGATAACTCACCACTGGGCATGCTACTTTATTCTACAAAAAACAACTATGTCAACACACAGACACACACCTTCAACTAGAAAGGCACAGCCAGCCTTCCCATGCACACCTTGTTGTTCTCATACAACAGGATGCAGTCATGCAGATCTAAGGAGAGCAGAACATGTACTCTGCATGTAGCAGAGCTGACCTGCATGCCTCTAAAGTGACGTGACACAAAATAACACCCAGGAGGGCGTGCAGTCATTAGCCTGCTGCCATTTACAGCTTCACTATTGCTGGATGAATAGCCACAGTGAAACTCACTACCCACACATCCCATGTCCTGCAAGTTCTTTCTTCCATCTTTCCTGCTGTATACACACTTTGATGCATGTCCTGTTCAGAAAGATCTGCTACTTCAGCTGGATCAGGTGTAGATAGATAGATAACTTTATTGTCATTCAAGGACACGTAAAAACAGTGCACTAGAACGAAATTTCGTTGCATTGGCTCTCAAAAAAGCAGTTAAAAAGTGCTTGTGTGCATACACTAACAAATCTACAATAATATATGTAAAATTTTAAAAACAATAAAAATAATAAAAATGTCATAAAATAGTTCTAGCAGCAGTTTTATGTGGGTGTTTGGCTTTCTTTTATTGAGAGTGTATAGAGTGTATCAGGTGTATCAAAAGCTAAAGAAATTGCAGGGCAGAATTTGTTTTGTTTCATTTTTTAAAAAGAAATAAATGTGCAGTATATTTAAAATTGCACTCGTGGAATTGTTGAGTTTTAGATCTTTCCTTTCAGACATTTTGTGTTCCCTTATCACAATAACCGTAACTCTCTGTTACCACCTCTAACAACATGCAAACAAACACACCTCTTAGTCCTGAAGTGAGCAGATCTCTCGAGGACTGTGCTCCCCTCGGCCAGTTCGGGACAGGCTCTAAGTGCTCTATAATAGCCAGCAATCAGCACAGATGGATAGAAACCAACGTCTTGCCCCCAGGAAAGAAATATAAATAAATAAGATGAATAAATAAAAGCCCTGTGTCCTCACAACCACATTGCACTGAGCATGTGTTTTATAATGAATATAGATTGAGAGGTTTAAATATTTATGATCTGAGGGTGGTGTGAGGCCGGTTGTGAAATCACATCCCGAGTGGACGGAAGTGAAAAGGAAAATTCCTCTTGGTCCGGAAGCTTCCAAGCCAGCTCCATTTGGGACATCTTATGTGGGATTTAGCATTTAAAGGTATTCAGTAAATACCTTTAAAGATGTTTTTTTTTTTTCTTCCTTCATTTGGTGTTATAGTGTCAGAGTTAACTGGGATGCCATTATGGAATCCATGATGCATTCTTATCATGAAGAAAAACACTTGCATTTAGAATGAATTATATTTATAACTCCATTGTGTAGACTATAAAGTTTAATACACAAAAACACACACCATACTGTCACCATTTACAAAATATCTTAACACTTGGTCTTACCTGAAGAGCACTACACCCTAGTATTGCTTGCATCAAGTCTATACCTAAAAGCCATAAATAATAACTATTGTATTTATAACTCCACATTGGGTAGTGGGGAGGTGTTTGGGTACACAGGCTGACTAAGAACAGCCCAGAGGCCCATGCAGAGAAAGAGCATATTGTCCCTGACAAGAACAAACATTAGACTGATAAACAACTGGCTCAGGATGAGCAAGCATTTTAGTGCAGCAAGAGAGAGTAAAGTGTAAGCGATGAAAGACAGACAGAAGAGAGCTGAGACAAGTGAGTCGGCTCCAGAAATAGTCACGCCAAGCCCTCGGGAGAGTTCTGAGATTCAATGTTTCCCGCTTACATCATTACCTGAGATCAGCCTCAAGAAGTTTTGCATCTGTTGTTTTTGCATGAAGGTGTGTACATACAGAGGTATGTGTGTGTAAGTCTCATCTGAAATAGAATATTTGTGGCAGTTTGTGTGTGTGTAAGCATGACATAGAGGAAAGTAAGTGGGTTTTGCATGGGGGTTTACACATTTGTGCGTGTGTAATCACTGAGCAGCCTGATGAAAATGAAATATTGCTGACTTGACTGAAGAATGTAACACTAGAAAGCATGGCAGTCACCCAGGCTAACCTCTTGTTCACAAAGGCGGCTGAAATTTAATGTTCATCACTATGTTGCACACCAATTATGGGGGTAGAATAGAGATGAACATGAGACCTAAACTGACATTAACTACTTTTGCCCTGAAGCACTGAGATTGTCCATCAATAATAATGCGAATGTCTCATAAAAGCGTCTCCCGGATTCTGTGGCGATGATAAAAGAACACGTCATCTGAGATCTCCTTTTCAAAGCTGCACTACTTCTGGCACTTTCTCTACTTAGAGGCAAAAAGCCCGTTTGTTGTTTAACTGCAAATATTTTTATATTGAAGTCAATATTTTGTTCTGGAATTTCAGGGATAGTGTCATACTTAAGTGTTTTATAGTGTCACTTGGGGTTAGGGGACTTAGATGAGTGATGGAGAATATTTGAAAAAGGCAACTTCTGGAGGATGGCATACTAAAAAGTTGATAGTCTATTGGAAGAGTTTAATAATGAAACAAGAACATGTGGACTTGCTAGAGTTAAGTACACTTAGGAGGGCACTCAGAAGTGTTATGGAAGAGATACTTGATGAGAAGTTGGAATGAGAAGATGCCAGGATTATGGTTAACAAACTCCAGGTCTGAATCTGGGTCAATTTACCAATGACCAAAGAAACAGCCAACGGATGGCAAAAGTAAAAGCTCATTATACATTCATTATTCATTATTACAATTCCCCAGACATGATTATTTAGTGATTTACTAACTACTAAATTCAAATAATAGGCAGTTATAATCAAAGGTAATGCAGTTAATGGCAGTTTCCATTATATTCAGAAGCAGGAGTATCTGGACATTATGATGTTGCCAATTGAACAGTAAGTGCAGGTGTGCAATCCATATGTGTGCATATGGAAGATGTACAGTATGTACTGGGTGTGTGTGTGTGTGTGTGTGTGTGTTCTCAGCCATCAGGAGGTTTTAATAAAGTAGTATATTCCTTTGCATTTTACATGACTCTGGGGCAAGCTGCTCTCGCCTGTCTCTTCTGCTTACATCAGACGCTCAAATTGGAGCACAGAATGGACTGCAGGTCTTTATGCTACCTCACTCTGGAATCTGTGTCTTTTTTTATTTTCCCCAGAATAATTTCTCACAATCTCCTAACATTATAACCTCTATTGGTGAAATGAATGTGAATTAATTCTCCTACTGTCAATATGCAATATAAGCTCTTCACAATAGCCTAAATTAGGTGTAAATCTAGCTCTTGAAAAAACCGTGATATTCTGAAATATAGTTAAGTAACATCAAAACTTAATGGTGTAATGTCCACAATAAATGTGCACTATCAGCATCTTGGATCACCTGTTTTTTTTTTTTTTNTTTTTTTTTTTTTTGTTTTGTTTTTTTTTTTCATTTCAGTTTCAGTTTCGACCATTTGTACTTGCTGTGGTTTGCTAGTCAGATGGGATCAAGGTAGCCACAGGTTTAATACACACACATGTAAGTATTTTAAGTATGTCAGGATTTAACAAATTGATTCGAGATAATATCAGAACTCTGCACGTTGAGATTACTTTCAAGGCTTGGCAAATTTGAGTGCAGTGACTTCGCCTATATGCTGGGCCAGTACATGAATCGAAGAATTCAAATATCAACCAAACAGCTTTATGAATCCATTTCTTCTTAAAAAAAACAAACAAACAAAAAAAAAAACGAAAACTGTCAAAACATATAGGCTATCACACTTTGTTGCTGCAAACAAACACTGTCAACACAACTTATCTATTTCAATAAAAGCTGGCTGCAGTAATTCCAAATTGGTGGAACAAATTATTGACCACAGTTCAACTAAAGCTGCTCAGGCCCTGATTTCTTTGTGACATCTCTAAGCACCTTGTGCTTTTGTTGACACAACACTGGAACAAGTCTCCAGGCCCCTTTCTTACACTTCCCCTCTCCCACGCCCTTGTCGACTTCTGTATTATATGCAGCCTACAGTCTCTAAACTATTCATGATGTTTCCTTTAGAAAAGATAGATTCATTATTTATCAAACTATACATACCAAGTACAAATGTCTTTGTAATTTATTTTAAGTTTTACGTCTTCAATATGTAATATTCAGTTATTCGTGGCTTTGGAAAGAAATGGAAGTAGAAAGATCAGCAAAAGGGAAATTACATTAGAGTGAGCTCCAACAAAAGCACCATGTTCGCTTTCTTTCCACAAACTGAACACAAGTGAAGATTAGTCATTCCAAATGAGATGCCATGCACCAACTCAGTATTTCAAAAGCATAAACAGGTCAACTTGATAATTACTGACTTTAGATGCTTCATCTGAGCGTAAAAAAAGTACTGAAAAATACTGAACCTAAGTATAACCTAAGTACACTGTTCTCAAAGTGAAAAAGGGCTTATTATAGCATGCAAGCTTACGAAGCAGTGAGAGAGAGAGAGAGAGAGAGAAGCAATTAGGCTCTCCTGTTTCCACATGAGAGAGCAGTGAACTGGACTGTGTGGCATGAGAGTGAGAGAGAGAGAGAGAGAGAGAGAGAGAGAGAGAGAGAGAGAGAGAGGCTAATAGTAAATGTAAAAGGGATCAGATGGAGGGAAACCAAGAGACAGAAAAAGGAAGAAGCGATTCTGTCTTAATGAGACTATAAAGCTTAATACACTCATTGGTCTAACTATTAAATACCTCTCACTCTCACAAGACACATTAAGGTGAAGACAGTTATATTACACTTACCAACTTTTATAGGAATACCAATGGAGATATATAATAGGATTATAATAGATGTTGTATGTGTTTATGTTAATATTTCCACATATACACAGGCCTGTCTGTAGACCACTATAAATGTGTTTGTGTGTGTGTACCAGGGCGCGTGTGTCTTTTAACTTTTAATGCAAATTTAATGAGACTTGCCCTGGTTGCCTGAAGAAAAATCCCACTAGATCTTCTCTGCCCTCCTGACAGGGTGAGGAGTGAGCTATTGCTTATTAAAGGCCGTAACTGCCAAAAAAGCAAGACTTGTCAGACAAAGATACAATTAAGATAGAGGAAATAAGTTCACAAGATAGAGAAAGATGAACCCAGAGGGGAGTGTGTGCATATAGTTTGAATCAGTAAACATCCCATATGTTTTACCACTGTTATTTCATTTCCTAAAATTAACAGACTTCTGTTTTGTCGTGTGTACGGAGAAAACTGAACAATTTAACCTAAAAATATCGTCTGTACACGGCACTCTCCCTTCTCTCCATCTTCACATTAAATTGAGTGGTTGAACGTAACTCAATTCACAAAACCTTAGCAGAGTTACACTGATAAATATTAGATGGCATACTTTTATTGCACAAGCCTTGGTGTGTTTGCTTCAGAAGTATGTTGGCTGTACTCACACAGCAAAGCAGAAAGAAAGAAAGTACGAAGGAAAGAACACATGAAAGTAAGAGTGATACAAACAAACACATCACAAGAAGGAAAAAGAAGGGAGCAAGTGAAAACTAAATCCCGCTCCATCTGAAATAGTGTCTGGATTTCACGTGAAAAGAGCAAATAGGTGTTTTCTCCTCTTAGAGTCTTCAAATAGCTTTTTTAAATGCTGCAGCAATTTCCCAATTCAATCAATATTGCAAGGATGTTGTGGGGATAAATAAATAAATGAATAAAACACATTTCTCGTCTGAAATGCTCTTATTGCTGAAGAGTTTCCATGTATGCCCTCTGGCCAAGCAGCAGAGGAACATGTGTCCCATTACACAGCAGGACGAGCTTTCTACACTAAAACATGGACGCCGGATTGTTATGGCAACTGGACTAACTAAACACTCAGTACTAACCATTTTTCCCTTTTTTCCATCTCCAGTCTCTTCATCGTCACATATTTCCACTTTGATTCTCTTCCTCTCTAACCATCTATCAGGTTACACAGAGGCTGAGGGTGACTTCATCTGCGTCTCCCTGTCCTGTGAGAAACATCCACCAGATTTATTGTTGTGATTTCAATAGTGTGTGCGTTTGTATGTGTGCATGTACGAGAGAGAGAAAGAATAAAGACGGTGTCTACATCTTGATTTATGATCCTGTATTGGTAATCAATATGGTTCTTTTAAGTCATTTAGATGCAGTGATTGATACTTGGAGTAGTCAGCATATGGACTGGGAACTCAAGATCCAGTCTGACCATTCCCATATGGGTAATACTATCTGAGCTAAAACCAATGCATTTAATGTTTATGCTCAAATGAATTAGGTGGAAATAAAAAGAAAATGTAAAAAACACTTTTTAGTTAAAAAAAAAAAAAAAAAAAACTTAAATATACCTGATTAGCTTGGCTACTGCTCAAATTAAAATTAAAAGTTGTTTGTCATCTCCTTCTGGATTATTTGGTTTTACGATGCATGTATGGTTTATTTCGGGGGATGTTTCTTGTTGGAGTGCCTCTCTCTTTCATGTGCCAGTTGATTTGACAGAAGGGTTAGATGAAGATAAGAACATACAGAGACCTCTCTTTGGTCGTCTGTCAGCGGACAGAGACAAGACAGACAGAGACAGACATACTTTACCTCCAGCCAGGCAAGGGAAGAAAGGTAGCCACTTTGATTGAACTTTGATTAAATCTTGTTAACAACACAGAGAACTGGTTTGGCCTTTTCCGAACTTGGCCAGCACACAGACAGAGAGGACAAAGACTACAAAGAAAACTGCCTTTGCTTTTGGAAACACGTGAGCTAAACTCGCAAAGAAGCTGTTGGAGAATTAAATTATTATTAAATTATCATGGCTTTGGCTGTGTATCATTACCTTATTTTTTGTGTTCATGGGGGACTAACATAACATAATAAAGAGCTCACTTGGTGATAAAATTGCTATTTTTTCCCCAACATTAATTTCAACTAAAGTGGATAATAAAGATCATAACTATAAACCTGATTGTTTTTCATGGTTATCTTCATGGATCTCAGCCTGTAGGAAGTCTTTTCTGCACACATAATTGGAGGAAAACTGCTGATTCTGTGTCCTCACTCAAAAGTTGATATTATTTGGGATTTACGCTGAAATCTGCAGACAGAAATAACACTGCTTCGAGTGTCTGTGTCTAACCTGTGTTAGCCTGTGAGGCTGATCCAAACTATTAGAAAGGAATGTTTCATCCAGAGCGATGAAAGACAACAACTACACTCATCTTATCGGCTCTAGGTAATCAGGAAGGATACGTAAAACCCTACACACACACACACACACACACACACAAATTACTCTAATTTAAATAATAGGAGAAGCACTACAGCGGAGGATGATGACAGTCAAAACAGGCCTGCAGAGAAATAATCCAGCCAACAATGACTCTATTATTTCAACTTTAAGACCTTTCAGAATTTGACATGATTTCTGAGTGACCAGGTTGTTACTACACAAAGTTTTGAAATTTTAACGAGTTGGAAAAAGAATGACGATTTAGTGCTTAATGTGTTTAAATTTCCCACAATATGGTAAGGTTCACTGTTTTCAATTTTTAGCAATTTTCACCTTTTAAAAGAAATATTTTTAGCCAGTTTCCACCCCAGATATGTTCTTGCTCACCCAAAAGTTTTTGTGTTGCTGCTCAAAGATGACATTTTCCCGGTACGTTACACTAAACAAGGTCACACAGTGATGAGAACAGCTTACTGATTCCATTAAGGTTACAGATTCCATTAATGGAATGTGAAAACTTCAAATGAGCATCTAATTATGCACCAGAGGTGCTCCAACTAAACAACAAAGGTTAAACTATGCAGTGTTTGCACTGTAGATGCTGTTTTTATTATCCAATTTCCACTTGATTTCCACTTTAAAATTTTTTTAAATAACCAGAAATGAGCCCTAGTTATATAATAATATATAACTTCATCAAAGGTTTGTCGTACAATCCCTTGTAATAGCAAAATAAATCTATTTCAAAGGTATGGGGGGTTGTTTGCATAAAATTTTACATGCAAGGGACTCAAATTGCCCATTTATTAATTTAAACATTTTTTTATTTCAGTATGTACAAATGTTCAAAGTCAGTTCTTTTAAACAGAAAACACTAATCCATTAAAAGAAAATCAACCACAAAAAAACTTTGAGTCTTTTTGTTATTGTGTTAATAACAGTTTGTTCTTTCCTGTACAGTACACTATGATAACTATTACACTTATTCTGGTAGCAGAATAACAAAGGAAGGGACTCAACATCTTTAATAAACAACACAAATGTGAAAGATGTATGATCATACATGTTTCACAATCACTCTACCAGGTGTCTCATTGATTATTTTGGACTGAAACTGCAACAAAAAACCATCTGAACACACACACACACACACACACACACACACACACACATATATCAGGTCTCACAGGCCTGTATTTCATGTCCACTGCTGCACTGATTGCAATAGATTTCAGATGAGGATCAACACTTTGAAACTGAGTCAGTGACCTGAGGGCTGAGAAAAAAAGGAGGAAAATAGAGGGAGAGAGAGATAGAAATAGACAAAGGGAGCTAGAGAGAGAGAGAGAGAGAAACTAGATGAGGTAATTACCAAAGAAAGGGACTGAAAGACACGAACGCTCTAGAGAAAGGAAAAAAAAAAAATACAGGAAAACAACCTATTTTAATGGATCCTGATCTAGATGTTGGTGTGAATGTTATGTCTACATTGTAATATGAGTCATAATGTATAACCTCTGCACTTTCACAACTGGCTGTTTCCCTGTGTGCACAATATAAGAACGATGTATTCATAACTATGTGTTCATAAACCAATCTGTGACTGATTTAGCCGTCTGCTGCCCAGGAGCCAGGCAGGCGCTATGGGATACCTCATCCAACACTCTGCTTTCCCACACCGGGACAGCGGGACATTCGGATACCCCCACGGGGCTGGAGCTCGGTCGGAGTGGGCCGATCACCTTAGTCTAAACTGACATGTCTGCTTAACACACATGCAAACGCATGCATGCACACACTATTCTCACACTAGTACTCCAATGCAAGGCCGCCATGTGTGCATGACAAGGATTTGGAGGTGATACTGCATCACTAAGGACATGTGCTTTGGCTGATGGTATAGAATATCATCCCTAAAGGGGCTTGGGAGGTGCGTGTGTGTGTGTGTGTGTGTGTGTGTGTGTGTGATCAGTTGTATGTATTTCTAAGTGTCTGTGACTATTTGAGATTGAGTGTTGCATGTTTTGGCAAGTTTGTAATGGAGACGAAATGGTTCTTAGAGATATATTTTACTGAATAGTAATGATACATTTAAGCAGCATGAAAGACATGCACACAAACCGCACTAAGGAAATTCTCACTGGCGTTAATCCTCAGGCAATGAATTGAAATAGTCTTTCCTTCTATGTCTGGATGATAATCATCAGCATGATTTTAACCACCCTCTCTTTCAAATGCTCACCATAGCTGATCTGTTCCCTCTGGTCCTCTTTTGTTTCTAACGCACTGAACCATCTTCTTCTATTGGTTTCCATATATGAATCGCAATATGAAAACACACCACAATGATGAATATTTTGAGAACCAGTTCCTCCCTAACCCTATTCAGCCTCTTCACAAGCACAGAGCAACTCACCCAACACAACCCAAAACTGTAGCCTGTAATCATTCTATCCTCTTTCAAAGCCTTAGGAGTTAAAAACCAAAAACCAACAGAAAAACATCCTGGGTCCAGGGGTCATGGTAACTAGGGGGTATTGTTGTTCCCTGGATCTCTCGCCTCTCACCCTCCGTAATGAATATGAGAGGCCTAATAGACCCTTAGTCTGACCTCCAATAAGTGCTCCACGCTTGGAAACATGAATTGCTGCCTTCAAAGCGCTGCCACTTCCTGAATGTTACCCTTTCAGTGAATGTGTGAAGAGTGTGTGTGTGTGTACACAGTTGAAACCAATGCAACAGAGGTGACTGCCCCGAGCAGTGAGGAGAACCAGGGGATTCCAGGCTCACACAAATTCCTACAATTATTTATAATTGCAGAGAAACACTGTGTGTGTGTGTGTGTGTGTGTGTGTGTGTGTGTGTGTGTGTGTGTGTGTGTGTGAGAGAGAGAGAGAGAGAGAGAGAGAGAGACTGACAAACTCAACGAATGGAATAAAAGGAAACAGTGGGGAAAAGAAACAAAAAGCATAAAAGAACACATGAAGAGAGTAAGACTGCTGTTGTTTCATGAAAACACAAACACACACTTCCTGCACTGAATTGTCATGAACATTCTAAGACTCACTACATTTATATACATACTATACTCAGATTGTTTTTGTCTATACTGCAATTACTGCAAAAATGCAAGTAGCCATATACATAGAGGAAATTAAAAGGATTCTGAAGTTTGCCAAATATAGATGACATGTATGACTCATACGTCATACATGTCATCTATATTATATATTATATATGTCATACATCATACTCATCATCATACTCATGGCATGAGTATGAGGAAGATGTCACCAGTTGAGGAAATGCATGCAGAGGCTCATTCCTAGTATATTTATATGCCTGAATAAATTGTTTTGCAATTACATATCGGTCTGTTGCTCAGAGTAAGCATATGTTGATCTATGCTGACTTTGATCTAATGTTTTTCAAATCTGACATTTGAAAAAATGTATTTATTGCCTTAGTTGGAGTATAATCAAAGTTTTAGCATAACTGATATGCATTCAGTGAGCAGAGGCCTCACATACAACAAAATGAATAGATCACAATAGATGTGTTTTCTGAAGAAACCAAAATAGAGAATTACAGAACTGAAATTACTAGTACTACAAAAACTAACTAAATAAATAAAACAAGGCAAAATATCAAAATATGTATTTTATCTTGTATCCCCTATGTCGTGTAATTTAAAAATTTAAATGTGTTCTTTCATGTGCATGCCAAAACAGGACACAATCAACTGCAATTAATCTGATCAATGGAACGTTAAACGGCGTACAGGATATGGCGTGGCAAGACTAAGTGCCCTTGAGCCCCATCGAGGATATTCAACGTGATGGAGAAAAACCATGTCCCCATCTCCTCAGGGGGCTAAATCTCTCCCATGTTAGATAAATTAGTCTGGGTTAGTACCTGGACTTCCTATAGTCAACTTGCAACCTTTTGATCTCTAACTACAGCAAAATGGATCCAAGCTGATGAATTTGTACGCCCGGTTATGATTGATTAGGTGGGCACTCAGGACGGAAAGGTCTGCCAGAGTTTATTTTGAGGTTTTTGTCGCTGTAATGGGAAGTGTAGAATTTCTAGCAACATGGCAGCAGCATGGGAGAGAATAATGCACAAATAGAAAAAAAGAAACAAAAAAAAAAACCCAAAATCAAGGCTTAAAATACACAAACACACAGTGTCAAAGGGGCTAGGTTTGTCCAGTATGGCTTGAGGGGGGGGACTATTGTGTGTGTATGTGTGTCAGAGGTTAAATGTGTATACATCCATCAAGCGTATATATTCATGTGTTCAAGTGTGGGTGCAGGAGACAGACAGAGAGAGAGAGAGAGAGAGAGAGAGAGAGAGTGATAACTGAGGTCTGAACAGAGGGCAGATGCTAAGTTAAATGATGGCTCTAATGAACAGGGCTGTAATGACCCCGTCACAGGCAGCGGCTGGTTCCCATACAGACTTGGGCTGCAGCATGGAGACATGCAGAGCCAAGTTGGGGGCTGTATCTCTCTCTCTCTCTCTCTCTCTCTCTCTCTCTCTCTCACTCACACACACACACACACACACACACACGGGATAAAATAGAAACATATGGTGATGTATGGCTGTGTCAGTACAATTGGAAAACACAAAGGTGCCTATAATACAGATTACATATACATATATATATAAAGAACTAAATACACACACCAACATAGTTTTGCATGTTTAAGCCCAATAAATACTACCTGTATAAAAAAATAACATGAAAACTGTAATTTGGTTTTCCTGTTATTTTGCCAAATGCCATAACCTTTCAAAGTTGAATCTTCAGGTGATATATCCACCTTAAAATTTAATGCTTCATCTGCTAAGTCTGAATGTAGAAGGCACTGCCTTTTTTAATTTCTCTGTAAAAGCCATCTTCTCCTAGGACTATATTCCCTGGCAAACCCACATTTTCTTGTGTGCAGCTCTGTGTTGGACTGGCTAAATTAAGTAACCGACAAAAAAATAAAAAGGTTTGGTTCATTGTTATGGGTGACCTACCTCAAGCATGTTTCAGCATGCTGGAATGAACTGAACCCACTGGCAGTCTGGAAGGTAGGAAAAATAAATCTAAAATGTACTGCTCCAGTTGTATGTTTTGGAAATGGTTGCAATGTAAGGAGTATACTGGCTGTATTTATTGAGCTTCAATCATGCAGAATCACAGGAATGTTCCTTTACATCTGTCTTTACACAGCAGGCCGCTTTACACAGGCTGCTTCCTCTGTTTATTTCAGTGACAGCCCTGAATCCAGACACAACTGAGTGTGCAGTTGTGGCCCACATGAACAAGCTCATCATTCACTTTTTGCTGTCTCTGCTGTCAAGTTGAAAGTTGACCATGTCAGTCTTTTGTAGTCACCGGCCAATCAGAATGAAGGGGTGGAGATTAGCAATGCGTAACAATCTCCATGAATCTCCATGATCTTATTAATAATATTTTGCCAGCATAGTATGAAAAGACTCAGAAATGCAACCATTGCATGCCTGCTGTTACACAGTGTATTTGTGATTTTTACATTCATGGGAGATATATTATATCTATGTTCAGTTTGCTGCTGCCATGTCATCAGACAAGAGATTGTTGAGGGTGCACAGCCCACTCAAAACGCCACTTCCCAATGGGACACACTAGTTTCAAGCAGCTTGATTCTGATCTGCATCATTTAGTTGGGACATCTGAAGAAGGAATCCAAGAAAACTTACAAAAGTCTTGAAGCTTTTTGTTTGTTTGAATGACACAAATAATTCATTTTGAGCAATATTTATACACACCCTGGCCATCCTTCAAACATCCCACAACCAATGCTGTCATTTGTTGTGTCGTGCAGGTTGTGAGCACTATATCAGGTATTATTGTCCAAAGTAAAACCCTTGTGCTCAAAACATTTATATGATATAGATCTGACACAGAATTAACAATAAGCATCAGTTACCCATGATATACCATCATCTGCACTGTGTTGATTCTTTCGTGCATGAGGATGTTTATAGCTCCCAAAATCTGTTAGGAAATTCAGCCTTTAAGGTTAACCTTATGTTGAAAGTGCTACCGATGGCTTCTGATCGAAATGTGATGACCCATCTCATCATATTTCTACATCCTAGGCTGTGCCTTTTCAAGCATCTACAAACTCATAAGTCCAGTGCCTCACTCATATAAACACTGCATTCAAATCAGTATTGCACAAAAACATTTAACTGTGCGCTCTATTTAAACATACAGGTCAACATAATGGCTACTGCTACCTTCTACTTCTGCTGCCTAATACTACCAAAAGTACTACTGCTGCTAACCTCTACTGCTGCTGCTAACTGTTGCTACTGCTGCTAATTAATACTGATACTGCTAACTGCTATGTACAGAGCAGCATCCACAACTGCCCTGCAACCTGGAAATTCAGACAACTTATATTTGATTTAAGATGATTTATGGCTTATATTGTTTTCTATGATATATCAGCCATTGAAACATATGCTTCATCATGTTTTCACGAGTATTGCGAGCATATGCCTTTATTCTGTTTTTTCTATGTAGTAAACTACACTTAAATCAAATGAAGACACTTTTTTTTTTTGTTTTCCTCTATGCCACATTCCTACATCACACTCAACTGCGATGACTCAGAAAAGTGCTAATACATGGTGTAAAGCATGCATGGAAGTACACATATTCTCATGGCGCATTCTTCTTTTATGAAGGCCAATTTCTGTGTGGAACATTGCATTGATGTGAATGTGTATTTTTGTCGTTATGCATCATTTATAGCTTCAGCTGAAGGTTGTTTTTTTTTTTTTTTTTTNTTTTTTTTTTTTTTTTTTTGAAAAGCTGCCCGAATGAACATTTATCTATTCATCAAACAATTTATCTACCAGGGTTGGGGATTAATCAAACATGTGTAATTGAATTAAGCATTTTATGCATAAATAGTAATATAATAATAATTATATTAACAGGGAATATGTGTACTACTAAAAATTTTAAGTACTGAGTTACTCAATTGGTAAAGTTTTAAAGTGAAAGTGAAAAGCCTTTCATGTAATTTAAATTGTGTTTAACTCTCATTTAAAGTTTCAAAATGTAAGTTTACACTTTTTTTTCTTATATTTACTGGTATTATGATACCACAGATAGGGAAAATAAATCTGAAAGGAACTGGAAGTAATCAAACCACATTTCCAAGTCTGTGTAATTTATTGAAAAATGACTGGGTAGATGTTCAATAGCTGCCTATGAAATATATTTTCCGGATAACAACCTGCCACTGCCCCATCCATTCTTGGATCTCGCTACACAAATGTGGCTGTCTGACATATGTACATACCATGGAAAAAGGGTGATGTGACCCATAGGCACCAAATGTACTTAAAAAGTAAGTCAGAGTGGGTCCATTTATTGATTAAGCAGATGCTGTGGATTTGGAGGTGGAGAACAGGGCATCCAGACCTCCACAAGCATGTGTCAGGGCCAGTTGTCTCCACAGAAACTGTTTGCCATTTCACTTTACAGCCCCTTTGACTCAGAAGTGAGGGTAAAAGGTAATGGATGGATGGATGGATGGATGTCTTTCTTTCTTTCTCTCTCTCATTCTCTCTCTCTCTCTCTCTCTCTCTCTCTCTCTCTCTCTCTCTCATTACTTAGTGTGCTTCTTAGTATGAAAAAAAGAGCATGAAAAGGATACCAAAATATCTTTCCCACAGTAGCTTTAATATTTTTCATACAAAGAAATGATTAAACATTTACACAAACTGTGTGTTTCATCTGTCCATAGTCCTAGTCGTCAACTCTCTGCATTAACCAAGTGCAGGTATGACTTACGCCCTAAATAAACTCAATAAATAAAAAATTAACACAAGCTGATGTACTTTCAAAGATACACCTCCCATCCTTCTATTATTGAGGCCCCTCCCTCCCCCATCAAGGTTACCATGGAAATGACCAAATGCATATCATATGCATGCATGAGTTTGTGTGGCTTATGTGCTCAGGGCTGGGTGGCAGGCAGAGGGGGAGAGTGGAGGGAGCAGGCCGCGACACAGAAATGTGTTCTACTTAAAATGTTAATTTTACATATTTAATGCCAGGGAGCAATTTCTATTGGGAGATGAGCGGAGAAGCAGTGAAGCGAAAAGAGAAGGGGTAGAGCAGTTACAGTATACACTCCACTGTCCAGTGTAAGAGAAGGGGGTTTGGGATGATAAAAGCACAAATTCCCTTCTCTCCACTTAACTCACTTATTCATCTGTTTGTACGCTCTACTCCTCTCTCTGTCTCTCCTTGTTATGAGCCTCCTTATATAATTGTACTGAGTGTGTTGAGACAGAGAATTGCTGACAGCAGTCCAAATAGTTCCACTTCAAACAGACAATATCAGAGAGAGAGAGAGAGAGAGAGAGAGAGAGAGAGAAAAATTCTTTGACTTGTTGCCAAAAGCACCACCAGAATAGAATAAAACAGAATAGAATATGGCCATTTGTAGTTACAAAAGAAAGTACGAAATTCAGTTTGTCACGAAGCAACAGAAATAAATCATAAAACACACATAAAGACAGAGCAAAACAGTCAAACTCTAAGCCAGGTAAAGTGTTTGTGGAGATGCATTTCATGACTGATCATACAAACACCACCCATTTTTGTATATTAGTTCAGTGTCCCTGTGGTGAGGTCTCTTCCTGTTATACACCCTGAACCCTGATAGCATGAAGCTATCACGCCATCAGTGGTTTCATGGTTGATTACAGATGTTCCTGGATTACCCCCATGTTATTTTTGGGGCTAAGGTAAAGCCAGATTAACTCCACTTTGGATATGTGAACTCAGCTGGAAGGCCAGGGGTCTGGTTCTCATAAAGACAGCATGGACACACATGCACCGACACACACATCCAAAGGAGAGGAGGACATGCACATACACGCACAAACATGCACACATACACACCAAGACAAGATAGGGAGTTAACATGGCACAGACCTTAAGACTTGACGACTGGGGGTGCAGCAGCTTTGCCTTTGTGTCTTTTAGCATGCTGCTAAATACACACACTGCCATAGTGAACAGTCTACCAATTTAACATACTATCTGTGGCTGAGGCTTCACTGCAAAAAACATAGCTGCTTAACAGCCAAATTTTTAATTTTAACTTTTCAGCATATACAAGGGTGAGGTGAGGTTTTGATATATTGGATAAACTTCTGAGTATAAGGTTACAATAAATGAAAATGATATCTGCTCTAATTGTGTGTTATTTAGCTACATAAGAAATTGCCTCATGAGGACAATAAAGATTGATTGATTGATTGTTTGACTGACTGAATTACAATAACTCATCAAGAAGTTCTTAGTCTGGTATAGGGAGATTTAACTTGAAGGCTTCGCAATTACTTTTTTCCCAGAAAAAAGTAATTGGGGAATTAAGAGAACCGGATGTACTCTTTCAAAACCACAATCATGGGCAGCAAACAAGGTGACTACTGATGTGTATGTTGATGCATTTTTTTTTTTTTTTNTTTTTTTTTTTTTTGTCCATCTTGCATAACTCACAAACCCTTGGGTATATGATCACTTAGCTGAGCTGAAATGCAGTTGATGTGCACAGATACCTAAGGAATTACAAAGTTATTACAGCCCTTGGTAAATTCCTTGTGTGAAACTTTTATTAAGATTTAAGATTGTCCTGTTCAGACTCTTTCTATGCTGTCTGGTGATATCTGAATTATAATAAAATACTACTAAAATACATCAGTAGTATATCTACAGTTTAGATTGAAATCAAACTAATAAACATCTATGATGGTATCAACCCATTAACCCTTTTACTGTCACTTCCAATTCAAGTAACCTGGCTAACCTTTATGGTTGGTTCCTGTTACTAACCATCTCAAATTCTAACACCTAAAGGGCTAATTTGAAGTTCAGGAGCACCTATCCATGATTCTTTGCTAAAGAGTCCATAAAGAGTGTTAACTAATTTTTTCAAGGCCTTCATGCTGATGCATCATGCTGATGCATTGCCTCTGCTCCAGAGCTTAGTGGAGCCAGTGAGTCCTGTGTCTCTAGCTGATGACCATGGCTGACTGGAGCCAATGACGGTCCCCTACACTGACAGCAACAAAATCTGCCCCCAGAGCCTGTGGGCAGACCGTGTGTGTGTGTGTGTGTGTGTCTATGTGTGTGTGTGTGTGTGTGTGTCTATGTGTGTGTGTGTGTGTGTGTGCATTTTTGTGTGCATGTGTGTCTGCATTTAACTCTATCAACCTAATCTCTAAAGCTTTTCTATGTGAAGGAGTTGTTTTAACCCCAAAGCCTAACATCTATGATAGCAATGAATAAGCTTTTTTTTTTTTTTTTNTTTTTTTTTTTTTTTTTTTTTTTTTTTAAATACTGTACAGATCAGTTACTCTAGACTGGAGCAGTGTTCGACATCACCAAATCAGAGAACTAGCTGGTCCAACCCTGAACAAGATAATTAAATGCCCCTTACTGATGTCTCCCACAGAGGATGGCATGTACTGTAAGCAGCTTGGTGCAATAGGAGCACCTTCTTCAACACTATCCATCTTAAGAGCTAGAAAAAAAAAAAAAACTAGCTTGCAAATGAACTGAACTNTTTTTTTTTTTTTTTCCTCAAAAAAGAGCACATTTGGCAGTACACTCAAAGATGAGCAGTAAATTGTTTCAGTTTCTGGCCTGCAATTTTGATTATCTAACAGTTACAGCTGTGTAACAGCCTTGTGTCTGAGTGTGGTAGAATGGCCTTAGAGTGTGTCATCTTAACAGTTACAGGTGTTCTGTGCACTAGTGTAGCCTGAGCAAAAACAAATAATAAAACTGACAGATTATCCTTTTCAGTTGTCCAATAGCCCTAGGAAAAATAATAGACACTGTTAATACAAGATGGCATAAAGATAACTGAAATATCGTTGCTCTCTTAGCCCATAACCTGTTCATACTGTAACTTCATAAGAATCAGCAAAAAGAAAATGCCCCAACAAAATGAATGGATATCTACACCAGCGCATTATGTGACATTAAAGTATCTCTCTATGGTATTATGTGTCAATAAAAGAATCAAACAAGCATACAAATACAATCAAACAAACAAACAAGTATGCAAATACCCACACAGTCACACAACACAACAAAAATCTCACTGATTGGTTTGCTAGACAAACATTGATTCCCTAACCCTCCCACAGGCACCAGTCCAGCCCATGAGGTCATTGCCTGTCGAGGCCCAGGATTATCAACTCCAAAGGAACCCTTGGAAGCATGTGGTTATGCATTCTGACAGCTCACCAGCCTGATTAAGCCCCCTTGTTTGCTAATGCTAAGCTAATATTAGCTTTGTTATCAGCTGAAAGGTGCATTTTTAAACAGCCTGGCCAGGCTAAGATAAAGCTATGCTAATTTCTTTAGTGTAGCTGCGTTTCCTATCCAAAGGACTTAACACAATGTGAGAAATTCATCATCATGTAATGAGCTCTAAGTGCTGAGCTAACAGAGGATCACTTTGGCCAATACAAGATTAAGGAGGGTCATATGCAAAGGATTTGGATTTAACAAATTAGGAGGTTGAAAGGGACCATTATAGTGCTGAGTGACACATTTAATACTGCTGATTGCCTTCAGATAAATATCTACTTCAGCAACTACAAGGGTGTTTTTTTTTTTCAAGTAAACCTGCAGCCTAAAATCCACAATTTTAAGTTCTAGCTTTTCATCCCTTTAACCATTTTTGCCACTATATTCCAAATTGTTGAATGAATGACCTACAGATTTTCCAAGATAAAACATGGTTTGCCAAATTATTCTTATTTGCTTTTAATTTTCCATGATAGATTTGTGTTACATCTTTGGCTGATGCAATTACATTTTTAAAACTGACTTTGAGTTTTAATAGCAGTGTTGACCATTCTTCTTCAGTGTTGATAGCACATATAGTGTAACAGAAAATGTGACTAACACCTTGAAAATGAAAACATCCAAAGATAGAGTACATATAATATGTACATTATGCTATGCATTATGTGAGAAAGGAGACTTTCAAGTATTTATGTTGAACATATTGTAACACTCTAAAAAGTGAGGATGTCATTTTTACATCTGCCAAGGAGGTTTTGTTTTCAAACCATCTCTTAGTTTGACTGTTTCATTGCTTGTTAGTAGGATTACTCAGAAAGGTATGAACTGACTAAACTTTGTGGAAGGGTGAACCATACCATGGGCACTATAAGGGATCCAGGGATTTTTTTTTAATGATAATGTAAATAGAAACACAGACACACCACAGATAGTGGTGTGTTTGTTCCCCAGCATCATCTCAATGGAACACTGATTCCCATATCAGTGTCCCATTGAGATGATGCTGATTAAGTAGCATGCAAACAGTTTTATCATAATTTATTAGTTATGGAGACAGATCTAACAAAATGTGTTTATTGGAATCTTTTCTTTTCCCTTTCAGCTAGTTTTCTATTAGAACAAGACAAATTGTCTGGGCTTGTTTTAATTTTGGTAGAGGTATGGGCTCTAATGAGTAGTCATTAAATGTGGTCATGCAAATTTTTAGCATGCAAATTTTCTTAGTTGGTGTGATGCTTTGTTTGATGTTCAACAGTGAGTGCTTGTTGTGCTGATCCCATCTCCAAAACAGATCAAATCTATCTCACCCACTTCTCTCTCTCTCTCTCTCTCTCTCTCCTCTCTCTCCCTACAGTACCCTTCATCCAGAGNTCTCTCTCTCTCTCTCTCTCTCTCTCTCTCTCTCTCTCTCTCTCCTCTCTCTCCCTACAGTACCCTTCATCCAGAGTACTTGCTGGTTTTAACATCAATTAAAATCTAAGCACTACTTGCTGAGCTACACTGTGCACTGTCACATCATGTTGTGTGATCCTGCAGTGTGATGAGTTTTGACAAAAAGCTCCATAGTGCTCCTCTACAAAACAAACACAGACACACACACACATACTCTCAAGTATAACATGTAGCTAGCCATTAAAACAAATCTGCTTGTATACGCAGACATTAGCACAACAAGAACAATGTCTGCCTGCACAAGCAAATACTCCAGATAACAAGGTTTGGCTGAGAAATCAAATGCACCATAAATATGATGGCTAACAGAGCAAGAGAATTGTGAGAATATGAACGATCATCATCTCTATCCATTCGAGCTCTCCACTTCATTCTCCCTGTCCTAACACATCTCCCTGTGAACAGGCTGAAGGGAATGGTCCAACTTAACACAGCCACGTGTTTGTCTGCTTATGCCTCCCCGGACCTAATCAGCCCTGACAAACTAAATATCTCTGGAGAGTTTACGCTACTTGGTTTGACTTGTCAGTTGACTTTAAACTGCACAGCAGATTGCATGGCTTTGAGGTCACTTGCATTTCCAATACTGATGTGGTATGAAAGTTATTCTCCTTATTTTTACTGTGGTATTAGGGGGGAAAAAACAGCTATATAATGTTCTAGTACTGTCCATTGCAATGGTATATTCTAGAAAAAATGGAATGCTGCCTAGAATATGTTCTTTATCGATGCATTGGCAAAACATTCATGTTGAATTTTTTTTGAAGATTCATATATTAAACATACCTGGGAAAATGTTCTGAATGCATCTTTCAAATGTGTTTTCCCACAAAATCCAGTTGAAGCACCTAAAGTTTAATTAAGAAATTTGGTTCAGGTTAAGGTTAGGCAAAGTTTGTTGCCTCAATCAAATGAAAAATGCATGTCCACTCTGCACAGTTGAGACCATGGGATGCAAACAGTGTTTTGTACTGTGCTTTGTATGGTCATCGATCCACCCCAGCCTCCTTCCTACACATTTTCCAGCAGTATAAGAACACTATTACTATCACAATCAGGAAAAGATTACATTTTGACAGACACTAAACTTTGGGAAATGGTCATCACTTTAATTAGATAACTCAAACTCTGCAGCACCACATTAGCTTCTGCTGAATGTTGGAAAGTGTTTTGTGGAGAATGGGGATTGTAGTTTTTGGTCATTTCTTGCATTGTTAATGTTTTGGTAAGCTAACTCTAGTAATAAGTGTGGGCAGTGATTAAATTAAGGCAGACTTTCAAAACTCTGATCCTACCCTTTAAGAAAATGCCCAACCAAATTAGTGTGATGTAAATGGCTTTAACATTAAATGTAAATAAAAATATGATGTATGCACTTTCCTTTACATGTAGGTTTTAAAAAGAATTAAGGTTTAAAGTTGATGATGTAAATAAAACCCCAGAACAAACATGTGACGTGTCCCTAAACCATTTCTCACCTTTCATGGTTTGAGATTCATTTAAGCCTCCAGGTCCATTTAAACTGCATCTTTTGGTGTTGTCCAATCAATTATGGAATTCCTGTTGCAAATAAGATTTGAGAGACACAAAAAATATTATAATAAAGGTGTTGTTATTAATAATAAGTAAAAAATATAATTTAATAGTGACTGGACAATTGCAATTATGCGAGAACAGACAGAAGTCATCAAACATTTAACACTTATGATAAAATGGTGAATTGTTTTAAGTGGAATTCAGCTAGCTTCAGCTGTTCAGGTAGCTTGGGCCATCTTGGCTCTGTGTGTATGTTCGGTGATGTTGGCTGTGTGTGTGTTTCACTGAATCTGACTGTATGCGTGTTCACTGGTGCATTCAGATACTCCTGGTTGACAGCTAAAGTAGCTCCATCTAACGGCACTGATGTTCCCTGCCATTTGCCTTCAGGGCTCTTCATCATTCTCTCTCAGCTGACTTTGCTTTAAAGAGAACAAGGCCACTGATCCAGTGTCTGTTTAGTTGTTTGGCCTTGTCTTCCCTCAGTCTGCACATCACTCAGCAAGATACAGAATGAAGTAATGGTGGGTGAGGTGGAGTTTAAATGCTTCCTGTTCCGCAAAAGCAAGTAAGACTTAAGACTGGACTTAACGAATTCAAAGAGCGGGTGGTGGAATTATCTTAAACTGAAAAAATTTTTGCAACTAAACTTCGGAAAATTGGGCCATCTTGGCTGTATATGTGTGTGTGTGTGTGTGTGTGTGTGTGTGCATACAGTTTATACTGTACATACACTCACTGACCACTTCATAGGTACATAATGTACAATGTAACATTAATATGCAGTCCAGTACAACAGCTCTGCCACTGCCAGAAAAGTAATAATTCTACTTTATTATTGAGGTCATGGTGGTGTTGTACTGGAGTGCATTATATTGAAAAGTGTTTCTAATATTCTGCCCCTCTCATGTATGTAAATGACGTGGACAAAATATTAGAAATATCTCAATATAATGCAGTCAAGTTCAACACCACTGCAAACTACAACCTCAAAAATAACGATGTAGTTAAATTAATACCTCTCTGACAGTATCAATCAAAACTAAACATTATTATCAATGTAAAGGCAGACTTTATGGCATAGCTGTTGTACTGGATCCCATTAGACTGTACAAGTTTACCTAATGAACTGCCCAGTGAGTGTATTATATATATATATACACACTATATATACAGTATATACCAACTTAGTTGTATTTATGTTCCACAAAGGCTAAAATAATTGTAGTGTCAAGAAAAGCTGGGACAGATATAAAACAGAACATCCCTGAGGAAAGCTGAAAGATACAATTTGGATTTATAGATACACTGTGATGATCTCTAAGCCATGATACCTTATGAACTGAATTTGACAAAAACTATATATATACATATACAATTTACCATAGCTCTCCTGAGTCAGACTGAAAGGCATTTCAACATAAGTATTTGACTACACACCATTTTAATGTAATTCAGCCAGATTTAAGAGTATACCTAATATGAATTATCCATAACAACATTCAGTCATCTCAACAACAAAGTCACCCCAAAGTATGATTCCAAAATTTAAAAAGTGGCAACAGCTAAAACTGTAAATATTCCACAAAGCACATAAACACAGTGCCCCTTCACTCATTTTCTTCTCTTTATCAACTTTATTCACTTTACTAGTATGAGAATTATAACTCTCGCTTTGTTCTGATGGTCCATATGTATATTTGTTTCAGCGGCCAAACAGGTTTGGAGTATTTGAACTTGTCTTTGAAAATGCTCAGTGAGAAGGTGCTGACAGAAGTTGCCCTAGGAAATCAATGTAATCACACACAAATGGTGTATACCTGTGTCCAATTTCACACGTAGTGTTGCTGCTTAGGGCTACTCTGCCCTGACCTCTGACCCCTTCAGCAACCGAACACTGGCTTAACTGGTACACTTCTATGGCAACAATAGCATCAACATTCCAACTCGTGGAGTCTGGAAAAATCAAAAGCAGATACTGTCTTTTAAGAAATCAGAGGCAATGAAATTTAAGTCAATGAGATAAACTCAAATGAACTTTTTACAAGGAAAACAAGAGCTATCCAGTTCAAGAAGGTATGGTGACAATAATGCATATGAACAACTTCTTCAATTCCTCATGTTAAATGGTTTAAAATTAATGGGAAAAAAGCAAGGCTGAATGAAAAAAAAAAAACACTAATAAAGTCTATGACTCAGTTTCCATCCATCCATCCATTTTCTAAACCCGTTTGTCCTGTTGACGGTCACAGGGGGGCTGGAGCCTATCCCAGCGGTCACAGGGCGAGAGGTGGGGGTACACCCTGGACAGATCGCCAGGCTATCGCAGGGATGACTCAGTTTGCTATCAAAACACAAGTAATAGAGAGAAGCAGAGAGTGTAAGAGAGGGAAAGAAAGATATGAAGAGACAGAAGTAAAGGGAAAGGAAAGCCATATGCCTATTTCTTTATCAACTCTTTCTCTCCATACAACTCTTTCCTAAAACTAAAAGGAAAAAAACACACAACAAATAAGGGGATAAAGGAAAGCATAACGAAGGGAAAACAAACTCAACACTGGTGAATTTGTTGCCACTTGTTAAGACTTTAAGCTGGCAAATTAGTTTTGGGGTCAGGCTTTAATAATGCTCTATTGTTTGCCATGACACCAGTTCGTCATGCCTCTGCAGAGCAAATCAAATAAAACAATAGCAGCATAACCAGAAAGATCAGTCAGTGTTTTAGTAAATCCTTGTGATGGCCATTGTAGAAGTCATGGATGGTTGACCATGTGTATGTTTAGTAAAGAAAGTGACTCACGGACAGCCGTGTGCTGCTCACACAACCTCTTGCTCATCACATTTACTTGGAAAGTAAAAATATTCAATAAGAAAAAGGTTTCAGATTTAAAGACAAAAAGTATTATCAATAAATTCTTTCTAAGGATATTTGATTTAATGGTGATAAGGATACTTTAGTATAAGAATATTTTCAAATGTCAGAATAGGATGTTGACAATACTAGAGTGACTGTACGTAAGCAAAGTGTATTGTTTATTTCTTTAGTTTAGCTTCGCTGCAAGTGTACATTTGCCCTTTCCAAACAAGTACATGTGGCAAGCACATTCACTCCTCTTTCAGTTTCTCATGCACCCCTTAACTACTACGTTCCTCATGCATAAACTGTTCCTCTCCTTATACTCTGTGCACATCCAGTGGCAGGCCTGAGTCTGTAATTGCTGCCTCTGTGGCATGGACAGACAGGCAGACTTGGGATTGGAGATGACATGCACCAATTATTAGTGGACTAAGTGCTGTTTTTGCAATTTCCAAAGGTTTGGCTGAACACACTGAATCGGACTCTCTATTCAGGAGCCGTTTCAACTCCAACTGGCTGCACAGCTTCTGTTGGCCCTGGCCTGCACAACACCGAGCCTCTTGCCATCCTGAAAATCAGATCAGATGGGGTTTTGAAAAGATAAGTATGTCAGATCTTCGCGCAATTTCAAAAGCATACTGAGAAGGCAGCACCCAGGTGGCAGAGGCAGTCAGGATAAACAAAATGAGGATACCTCCTTGAGGATGTGAGGAGGCTCATCATGACTGTGATTTCATATGGACTACATCTTTTTGGATAGTCTTACTGGATCACAGCTTCATTACTGTTTTATTTTTTCTTGTAACGTTTCATTGTTTGCTTTTTTGTAAATAGCCTGCTCACCCACCTATAGCACACTCGGCCATTCGAGGAGAGGGAATCTCTCTCTTTCAATTGACTCTTCAAAGTTTTCTTCCTTTTTTTAATTAATTATACTCATATTTTTTAGGGAGTTTTTCGTTTTCACAGAAAGCTTGGGTTGGGTTGGGAATCACTGATGTGTGAGCCTCTAAAGTCCTTTGAGACATTGTGATATTGGGCTATACAAATAAATTTGTATATGGCCTAATATTAACCTCAATTTGGCAGTCTCCATCTAATTCTCAGTCAGGCTGAATATCAGCCTGATCAGCTGTTGTTTAAGAGTTGTTTGAGGATGACTGTAAAGCATACTTATTTACTCCCTGAAACAATCTACAGTTGAATGATCAGGCAACTGAATGGCTTTCTGACATGTCAGAAATTCTGGTTGGCACTCTTGCAGTTTGAGAAGTCACAGCTGAAGTCATGTTCAGATTTGCTGAAATTCAATAGTGAAGCTGCTTGAATATATCTGCATGTGCTATAATGTTTTGAAGGGAATAAAGCTTTATTGGAAATCATCAATAGACAAAGTAATCTGGAGGTTTTGTTCGGTGTGAGCACATATGTTGTGGCATGTCAATCAAGCTGTGAGGTGTGAGCAGAGAAATCGTAGGCTTTGGGTGTTCAGAACAGGTGATTCCCACCTGCAGTGTGACTTCACGCAACCATGCAAGATTACTAAAAATCATACAGCGTCTGCTTAGCATACAGATATTTTAAAACGTATGCTGGACCCTGACATTTTCCCAAAGAATTATTATAGTTAGTGCTTTTCCAAGGAACTTTGCAAATATTCTTAGTTTGTTTTTTTTTTTTTTTANTTTTTTTTTTTTTTTTAGAGTCAATAAAAGTCCAGAAGGTTTAAAGAGTTTAATATGTCCCACCTTGTGACAATTTCTTCAGCACAGAAGTTGTCGATGGCACACATATATGGCATAACATTGTAGACTTAGAGGAACTGTCAGGAAGTGTAGGCTAGATACAGTATAATATTAGTTCTACACTGGGAGCCATTCAGGCATGACAGTGAAATGAGACTTTAAACATAGCTGAGTATACAGCACAGCGGCTGAGGTTGTGGTGGTTGTACTGGCAGCCAGTCGCTGTTGTGTACCTGCAAACTCCATGATGATAATACCACATGGCATCCCCACAGACTGAGCCCATACAACTTTCTCAGCCCTCTCTGAGTAATTGGTGACCCCTGAACCTGCCCTTCATATAAAGAGAGGGAAGGGGAGATGGGAGAGGGGGAAGGGGTGAGACACAAAAAAGAATAGTCAACAGAGAGATATGGAAGAAAAGGGAACAGAGTAAAGATAGTAGGCAGGAGAGAGAGAAAGATCAGGGAAGTGAGCTGGTGAAGGAGGTTAAACACTTTTACTGTACAGAGAAAGGTTGAACAGAAAACATCTGCAGTATAGCTGCGCCCATCGTACTGTAGGACATACAAAATAAAACTTGAGTTTATACTCTCTCAATTGCAAATTATCCTTTACACTGTATGACTAGACCAGTTACTTATTTTACAGACAAACATATGCTGAACAGTAGGAATATGAAAAGCAATGGCTCAAAATAATACAGGATGTGATTCCACCACACCCATCTGAGAAGGCCCAATGCTTCTATACAGGCTGTAGCATTATTGGCATTTGTCTTGTTGATGGTCAGAAAATTATATATTAATAACAAAATAGAACACAATATCCATGCAAAGACCATAAAAAGATAAAGGGGGTCATTAGTTTCAACATTAGCCTGCTCTTTTAAAGCAACAATTAACACATCACCAAGATTTCCACACCACAGCAAAGTACACTGTAAATACGGTGGTCTATGCTCTTTGAGCTTTTTATAAAGCTAACTATCAGTCTGAGGTGCTCTCTGTTCTCATCTCTATCTTTATCTTTGGGCTGTTCAAATTAATCTGTTCCACTGCATGCATCACTCTGTGTGATGTGTGTCTACAACATGTTTGTGTGGGTTTTTCTATGCAGAACAAATGCATTTGTCTTCACTGATGGAAAATAATTGCAAAGCAAACAAATCATTTCTGCCACATTAAGCATGGCCTCTGCTCCTGGGGCATAGCAGCTTCATGCTGCAGCAATGAAAGACAAACTGACAGAGAGCGAGAGAGAGGAACAGAGGGAGGATAGAGTAAGTTCAGTGAAAAGTGGTTTGGTATTTGCATTATATATGCAGAGTGTTAAAAAGTGTTACGTATAGAGAAACTGATGCAGCCAGATTGAAAGTGACTACATGGAAGGGAGAAAGAGAGAAAGAGAAAGAGAGAAAGAGAGAGAGAGAGAGAGAGAGAGAGAGAGAGAGAGAGAGAACGGTGGAAATCTGCAGAAATCTGCCAGATGGAAACTTACTCCAGGAACATAAGGAGGAGACATCTGGGAACATACTGCATTTGAAGGAAGATAATTGTAGCTTGATTAAAAAAATGACCTTTTCAAAAAGAAAAAAAAACAAAAGCATCATATTGTGCTTACTGCTCTCACTGTAATAGTTTGCTGATGAGACAATTATAACAACTTGCTGATGTATTTATGGTAACTTTTATGAGGAAAATATACTCAGTGGACACCTTTTAGGTACACCTGTACAGTCCAATGCATTCCTTTACAACTCTGTAATAAAATCTGCAGTTTTAATGTTCAGTTTAAAGCTTCAAAAATGAACATACAAAGCAAACTCTGAAACAGTGCCAGCAAAACTTGAACATTACAAAACAGAAAAACAGGATTTACTAGAGAGCTGTTTTATAGGACTACAGGTGTGTATAATGAAGTGATCACTGAGCGTAAATCAAAGCTTGTTGTGTCTTGTTTTGTGCAAACACTAGAGCCATAACCTGCTCCATTCATATTCTCTACAGGATGAAGGTTGGTGATACAAAGAGGTCTATCTACAATCAACAGTCTTCAAGCAATGGATGCTTTTGAGAAGCAATATTCTGTTTCTTACAGTATCAGCAGAGGGTCAGTTCTTCATGACAAGCTGATATTCACTGTGATTTCCAGGTCAGTTACTTGCAGTGTAAAGTTACAGGTATATCGTTCTGAGAGACATTTTTCTTTGATTGCTGAGATTAGGTTTAGACATGATTAAAAGCAAAATCTGTTATACAATGTAAAGAAAAGGGCAGGCCCAATACAGAAATTCACCTTCTGCCTGCTATCAAGTCTTTTAACATTGGAAAATGGCTAAATGTTTTATGGTGCTGTTACAGGTTTGTTAACATATGCAAAGTTTGTCTACACGGGGGAAAAGGCCTCTATTTTCAAATATGATGACTTCACCTACAAGTCACTCTCTTCAATTATATACAGTACGAAAATATACCTGATTGGGCCTTTACATTAAGAGTTAATAAATCAGTGTCAATAAGTGTGAATCAGTCAGTGAATCAATCCATGTCTCTGCTACACTTAGAAACCATTTATTGCCTGTTCTACAACACAGTTCATCAAAACCATAGACTCCCATTGTTTTTTTTTTTTTTTNTTTTTTTTTTTTTTTTGTTTTTTTTTGTTTTTTTTTTTAAATACACTATAAATAGGTTACAAAGACATGGTGCTGCACTGATAAATACAATCATTTTCAATGTGACAACTGTGCTCGTTCTCCTAAAATGACTTTACGTCACCTTGACCACTGCAGGTGTGTTCGCTGAATATGAAAATATTTCGCATCTGTGTCTCTGCTTTCAGCAACATTCATACTATTGTACAAGAAACGTTTTTGTGCTTCGGCCATTGTGTTGACTGGTGATAGACTCGTTGCTGGCAGGAGTCCTGTAATGTGTGTGTGGTGTGTGCAGTCATTGATAGCAATGTAAATGTGGCTGTGCAGCTGCTAATCTGAAGTGGGGAGTTTTCCTCTATTTTGTGTTATGAAATTCCCAGTTTCATAAAGTTAGAGATAAAACAAACTAACAAAAAAAAAAAATAAATAAAACGGTGCCAAGTCAACCTGTGGATAGAACTACCAGGATTATTTGACTGAGAATCAGTAGATCAAGCTACTGCCAGCTTTTACCATCATACACTGTATTTTATTGTAGTGCCACTCAGTGTTCTGGAGTATTTAAATGTTGTGTTGTTACACGCAGTTTTAAAGTGTACATACACATACAGACACACACAAACACAAGCAGGACACCTATCATGAGCATATAAATCAGTGGGTTTCATTGGCATCACTGATAATTAGAAAAAAATAAAGCTACAGCGCTGGCCAAAAATATAGCACTCCCCTGTATTTTTGTGTAAACTTTACTAAAGTACCACTCCAAAGACAACAAAATTCATTTATTAGTGTTTTACACATAGTTGAGTATTCATTCAGAATATTCAACTACTCTTTAGACTTAAATTTGGATTTCAGAGTAGGTAATATGACTACAATATTTCTACACATCAGTGAAAACATGTGAAAACTATTTGCTCTGATCCTACCTCAAAGAAGATGTTTAACTTCCTGTTTGATCTCTACTAATAATATTGGTATTTTTCTTCANCTCAAAGAAGATGTTTAACTTCCTGTTTGATCTCTACTAATAATATTGGTATTTTTCTTCAAATCTTTACAATTTGTCAAAAGTGTCTTCCTACTTAACACCATTAACAACTATTGGCTTTTTTTCAGTTGTACTTACTCTAACACACTAAAAAAAAATGTTGTGTTTGGAGTGGTATTTTAACTCAGAAAGAAAGGTTTACACAAAAATACAGGGGATGCAATACTTTTGGCCACACAGCACTGTACACTTGTATGTTGCTTAAATTTTTCATAGATAGTAAAGAAACTGTTACCAAAGTGAAAACACAAGGTCAGAGTAAATGTAATAACTTCATGACTGTTTTTTCACCAAAACCCACCTGGCATTTCAGGACTTAAGATGGAACCAAGCCACATCCAATTTATCTCTCTAATGCTCAGCAAGCATTAGAGTAATGAAAAAAGGCAATGTCTATGTTGATAATCACTTTGTGTGTGTGTGTGTGTGTGTGTGCGTGTGTGTTACCTGGAGTTTTCTGTATAAGGTGGACAGGTGGTAACGCGCATATCCATAACTGCATGTGCTGTAACAAAAGGTTAAGATTTAAATTTCTTAGGAAAGCTAGCTGAGAATGTGTTTTATAATTGAAAGGTGACTGACTTGGCCACTCTAAACCATTTCATACAACACATTCTTTTCCAAAGAGCTTTAAGATTCAAACAGCAACAGACCATCTTCAATCTAACAATACTTCTACAATAAATTTTAACTTTGTGAAGACTGATGTATTTTCCTAACACAGTCTCAGAAAGCTGTTTGTTTAGAATTGTAATTTAATAGTAATCTGGATTGAAGGTGTTCCTGATATTCTACCCCCACCCAAGTATAAAAATGCACAAACACCAAAAACCCACTAACTAAAGCCTCAAAAATTACCCTACAATTGAATTGACAAAACTTGTCAACAAAAACAAACATTATAATCTTGGGATGGGATGTGGTATTGTATTGCATTAGAATGTACAGATAAACAACTCTGTATATGAAGGTATTGATGCTGTTGCTACTGACCAAAGCTTAATGTAGGTTTACGTGTGTGTAATGCAGTCACACAAGACTTACGGTATATGGACTCTGTCTCAAGTCAGTACATGCAACGTTCAATGGTACTCCAATGAAAGATTTGACAATTATCGCTGCAAGCTGCATTATTTGTGATGTATTAAATTCAGATCACAGCAACTTGGTCTTATTATGAGGATGCTCTCCCACCTCCTGCAAGCCTACATGAAGCCTAACATTTAAAAATACTCCAAGGTACTTCACTTATCTACACAGCCTACAGTGCATGTACTTCAGCTTTATTATTAATTACACACATTTTACAATATAGAACTTTCTATGACTATCCATATTCCAGAGCCTCCAACTACAGAGCTATTTATGGGATAGATTATGGATATGAATGATGCACTGGCTTAATACACTTGCCATTAGTTCAAGTACAGGTCAGCGTGCTTTAGAAATGATAGCAGATGGACGTCGGGGTTAGCAGAGGTTGCATGCAATCTAGTCTCCATCAGACATTATTGATAGGCTGCATCCTCTGCTGTGACAAATGAGTGAGTTAGTATGCAGATGACTATGCTGGATATACTTCCATAGATGATAGTGCAGCAACTGGTTAATTATATGTCCCTATTAGAGGTGTTGCCAGTTATTTGTATATCTTTGTAAACTGTTGGGTATAAAGTGTTGCCATTCTTTCTCAGGTAGCTGACACTGAATGGATAATGAAGTCCTATAACAGGATTTGCAGGGGCTAGTGAGCAGCTACTTATTTGCTCACACTGTTGCCATTACACTGAATTAGAGCATTACATTATTCCTTATGGCCTGCACCTGCTCATTAAAACAATTTATATCCTGCTAATTTTATGGCCATGCTAATTACAGACCTTTTTACACATGGAAGCCCAGGTGAATTAAATTAACTGCAATTCAGTAGCTGGACCAAGTTTTGTGGTCCAAGTACATAACAAAATAAGACTACAAAAACCTCAGAATTACTGTGTTAACAGTACTTTGGGGTTAATAAAATGAAGCCAAGCAGAAAGAAGCAAAGAGCATTTAGCTAAAACCTAATTATTTCATATGGTGAGCCAAACTTCTCCTGTATTTCCTGCTAAAATCTCAATGCCGTGCACTTACTAGCTAGTCATTTCAGTTACGATCTCCCTGCAGTCTCAGTCCTGCTCAGATACTATAAATGTATTTTTGTAACAAAAACTCAAAAATTCCCTGGTTTAGAAGGAAAACATTGAGAACCGATGCCGCAAACGCACCTCTCTTTACGTAGTGACGTAAGAAACTTTGCGTCGCCGGCTGTAACGTAAAGACATTTAATTCGCTTGTGCGATTTGATTTTCTGCTGGACAATTTTGAAAGCGAAATATCAATATTGATAATACTATAGAATTGTAATAAAATAAACAGTAAATGATGTAGGCTACAGCATATTTATCCATTCCAGAGAATAAAAACATAAATCTTTCTAGTGTGCGTATGTGTGAAACATATTTTAATTTTGTTTTATATTACAAATGCCGTCTTAACTATTTGGTACCAACTAAACCGTTGACTTCAGGACTTCATCATACATACTTCTCTGGCGCCCTCTGGCGTCTAAAACCACAAACAGGCAGTATTTAACTAAAAATACACAGTAAATCCCAATCATTATAAAACAATGCAGAATCGAATAACCCAGGCAGAATTATTTCATTTTTTCTAATGATTTTTAATGCTTGTGAAAAGCAAAGCAGAAGTTTCTACTGTTCATTTAGATGGTAAAATATTGCTTAAATATGGTGTTCAGTATCAAATAGTGGTACAGGTCTAGAACAGAAAAAATTTTGGAAACAAAAATAATACAAGCCATATTTCTGCATGGAATTTCACAAAAATATATATATATAATATGCACAAAATCATTTACTTGCAGCTGCCTTCAAATTTAAAACTTTAATCTGTAGTCACAATATTCTGATAAGTGCAGATTGTTCATGTTGCTGTAAATTTTAAAGTATATTCTTCTTTTAATCCAATATCATATCTTTACTTTAATTTAAAAACAACTGTGTCTTTTCCAGAAGGTGGAGCCCTGAGGCATCTGTAACTTATTAACTTTCCAGTGATTCTGTTTTTAACTTTAAACAGCTATAGTTGCAAAGCAATATTGGCAAAATTTCTTACTATTTAAAATTAAATTGGTCATGGAAAAAGCACACATCCTTCCAGGAAGTGCTGGAAAGTATTTAGGCACTGCTGATTTCAGTGTCATAGCTCTTGCTACACAAACGCCTCTCAGAGCATGACTGAAATTGAATGTCAGAGCATCCATTACCAGTCTCCCTCTGCAGTGGTTCGCTGGAAGCTTTACTGTTCTCTAATGTGTCTAGACATTTCTCAGCAGCCAGTTTGGAGGTGAGATGCCAGACTGGGAGAAGTAGTTCCACCACCACGGTTTCTCCTGCCGCTCCACCCCTCCCTCACCTACGTCTGGCTCGCTGGAGCGCTCAAACTGGTTGTAGGGATCAAAACGTTCCCATGTGTCCACTGTGGGGAAGAGGTGGTCATCAATATCAGGCTCCACAGGAACCTGGATTCAGGATGGGGAAGGGGATGAAAACGGAGAGCAGAGATAATGAATGAATGTCATTATCATTATTTATTAATGACCTTGCAGTGGTGGTGATGATGACGAGTAGCTAGGAAGTGAATACTGCTTGCAGTAATCTATGAATATCATTCAAAAAGTAAGAACTACAAGATCCAAACCTTCCTCAAGACAAAGTCAACACGTCCAGCCTGGTTCATGTTGTGAGGCAGATGAACTCTTTTGCTGACCCTAGAGTAACCTTTGGCTGTGGCTGTCAGAATGTGAGTACCAGGGTTCAGAAGCCTCCAGTAATCTCCATCTTCCGCTTGAAGTTGCAAAAGAAAGGAGAGATATAGAATTAGAACAGGAAGGTGTATAAACATAAAACATACAGTAAATTAAATGAAAGAAGGAAGAGAAACAGAAATGTATTGACACAATGTCTATAAAATGTCCCACTGGAAAATATGAATCCATGCAATGATTATATTTACCTGTGGTGACATCTTTCCTAATACCCTTGACAGAGATAGTGGCACCTTTTATCCCATTACCATCAACATCCTTTACTACTCCCTTTATCCCTCGGTGGACCTGTTCAGGGACACACAGCATAATGAGAAGCTCCTATTGTGCGGACTAACTCTTGTTTCTTTTGTCAGTTCTCTGCTCAAACTTGATATAAGTGGTAATTGTCAGAAATGATGAATGAATATGCAATGATCTTTTTTACTCCATCCTTCCTCTCCATCCTTAACTATTAAAATATCTCCATATAAAAGCAACTATTTTAAGTCTTCACAACAGACACTTACAGACTCCAGAAAACTAAGCAGAGCTTCTTTATTTATCTTCCATTCTGGGTAAAGCTCAGCTTCAGAGGGGAATTTATCACAGCCAAGCTCCACAGTTATCTCCAGACAATTAGTGTGCAAGTAGTTGAAGTCTGACATACCTGCAAGGATGAAATGGATGCTTATAAATAATAACAGAAACACTGTTGAGGGTTAGAAAAATGAGACGGTAAAAACTTCATGGATAAGGACTTTGACTCTGAACGTCTTCATCACAAATGCTGCTTCAAATACTGCTATAAAAGTGCATCAAATTAGCCTCCACTGGCATGAATCCTAATATGTCTCAGTACTGTTGAATTGTTTGAAATGGATATAGTTATTTCAAAGTTACAAAAAATATTTCCAATAGCTGAAAAATCACTGTTTAGATTTGTTTAGTGTCTTAGGTTGTCCCTGTATCATTTGAACAGTGTTGTATCTCACCACCAGCAAAGCTGTACCACAGTGCTCCATTGATGATGCCCCTTGTTCTGTAAAAGGAGGCTCCACACCTTTCTGTGTCATTGTTTGACATGGTGGCATGGGCGTCTGCATAGGTACGAGCCAGCTGCTTCAAGACCTGAACATGGAGAGATAATCAATGTAGTTGGATGGTGAGAGAGGAAATATGACAATCCAGATGTTGTGTCTCTCTGCTCATTGGAAATGCCTTTAATCTATGTGACTGACCATCTGTCTCTCCAGGCATTCATTCAATTCCACTTATACAGAAGCATAACCATGCTTCCTCCTCCTCCTCCTCCTCCTCACTCCCTACCTGCTCATCTGGTGTGGGGGAAAACATCCTCTCTTCGTGCAGGTGTCTGGAGAAATCGAAGGGATAAGAGACCACCAGCTCCCCTCCATGGAGGCTGGCAGACTGAACAAAGGGTAGTGACCTGATCCACTTCATCACTGCATAGGTCTCTGGCGCCACCTGCAGACCAAAAGAAAGACATGGTTAATTAAAGGAATAGAATAGAATAGAATAGAATAGAATAGAATAGAATAGAATAGAATAGAATAGCGGTAGGATTTTTAAAAAAAGACAATTATTGGCTACACTAACAAATACAAGGATAATACAGTGAAATGAATGTATACTGCTTACCAATGAAAAATAATACAAATTCTGATAAGAGTTTCAGCAAAGTTAAGTATGTGGGAGATATACTTCTTCAGTGCAATTTGATTGTGATCGATCTAAAGACCCCCAAGAGGAATGCAAATTCTTCAGTGAGTCTAGATAAGTACAATATTTCTAAGTCTCATAATCACAATTATCTGTCAATTTACTCTTACTCTTGTCCACACAGTTACCATGCAGATATACTAAAAAAAAAAAAAAAAAAAAANTTTTTTTTTTTTTTTTTTTTTAAAGATGCCCTCCATGTCATGTATTTGCAGAAAAAAAATGGTTTACATGACTGGAGTTTGCTGCAGTTGTTCCTGAAAACCACTTCCTTATTTTGAGGCAATTATTTTGGGATCCAGGAGAAAAAAAATCCAGTGCAAATTATTCTCTATTAATCTATTTTTTTTTTTAAATGAATAATGTCCACCTACCTTCCCAAACCAATAGGAGTCAGGAATTGGAATGTGGTCAATACGATAATGCCTGCTCCGGCGGTTCCGATAGAATATGGAGGTGAGGTCTGGAAAATTGCGGTTCAGATCAATGTTCTGGGCATTGGTCCGACCACTGGTCCAGCCGTTCAACAAGTGACCCTGAAACATTCACATTCAAACAGCTATGACAATTGAGAATCTGTTTAAACTGATGATGAAAATAAATGCTGATAAATGCTGATGAAGATGACTAGACATTAGTGGGAAGCAGTGATTATATAATATTAATATTATTATATTATTAATTTATATATGAATATCAGGCAAGCATACAAGGAAGAATATGTTAAACTATCTATGTTAATATCGTTAACATATAGGCAAGGCCATATATCCGTTATGAGAAGCAGCAGCAAACGCAGTAGTGACAAAAAAGATATCAGTATCAATACATTCAAAGCATAACTCCAGAAAGTATCATATTGTGTCTCACCAGTAATTTAGCTTATATATTCTTTATGAATATTGATGTAACTATCATGTTATAACATACTTCACTTTTATTAACTCCTTGACCTTCAGACCTAAACCATGTGCATAAAATGTCTATCAGGAGAAGTGCTTTGTGTTATATTGAGCTTACCATGAAGACCTCAGGTTACACAGTATGCTTTATATTGCACAATGCATACCTGGACAAAGATGATTTCATAATATGAACAAATGAATTACTCCTATAGACATTTGTGCATGCACATAATCAGCCAAAAAGCAATGGGCATGCAGAGCTTAGAGGCAAAATGGTCAAATCTTATTTTTACTGCTTGTACACAACATTTTGATATTGCCAGTATTGTCATGCTGAGTGTTAAAAGGTGCAGAGGTAGTAGATGCTGTTGTAGAAATCCCACATTAATCAGACTTATCATGTAAATTTTCTCATCCCACAGCATTAATGTCATAAGTGCAGAATGGTGGAGTTAAATTCCCTAGTTTATGAAAAATAATGTGGCAACACTTGTCCCACTTCCAGCTATGGTGAGTAGAACTATTTGGATTTTTAACAAATTATTTTGAATGTGTTCCTTATGACATCCAAAAATCTTTTAAAGACTCTGGCAGAGTCCAGTTATAAATTTTGTTAGGGTTATAACTGTTTCCTGTTTGCTTTTTGTTTTTACTTTTATTTTGATACTTTTATTTTGCATCTGATGAGCCTGTAGTGGGATGACTTGCCAAGGATTAGTGAGACAGAAAGACAGACAGGGAGGCAGGAGGTGGCAGGCATGTAAACTCTGATTGTTTACTTCCTGTGCTCAGTAACTGAACCAGAATCAAGACATAAAGTGTCAAACTTGTATTTCTAACTGCAGATGTACTCGGTGGCAGAACACACATAGTTCAATCTCCTGAGCCACTTTAGTTAGTTACTGTGGACATAAAGCATTATCTCAGAGCAGAGCTGTCCATGAATCATTACTCCTTATTCAGATTTTAATCCCTCAGCATTGCATAGTAAACATTCTGAGATCTCATTTTACACTTTTCTGAAATGGATGCACACAAAACACTATTACAACACTCTCATAGCGCTTCTCCTTTGTGTACCATTTCACAGCTTACAAACAACATTGTAAAATGGTCTCTGTATTAGCCATTCTCTTTATTATGCTGGGAAGCCCTCAGAGTCCTCCATCATTCCCTCACCTCCACACCTCAAGCTGGACAGACAGTCAAGCAGGCAACAGGGAACGGATATTGGTGATTTGCCTTTTTTTCCTGTTAACAATATTTACTTCCTGGTTGCTGAGTTCCGGGTCACTGCTATCCTCTACCTCTGAGGCAGCTAGCTCATAGCCATCTGGGTTCATAGAGGACAGAATATGGATGCGGGTGGTGTTGATGATGGTCTGAATTCGTTGGTTACCCAGAATGTATTCTGAACACAAGTACTGGGCAAGATAGATGAGCAGCTGGCGGCCCAGCACCTCATTGCCATGCATGTTACCCACCAGCTTGATCTCTGGCTCCACTAGGGTTAAGGACAGAAGTAGGCATGGTTAAAAACTCTGTGTACAACTTTTCCTATATATCATTGTCAATTAATTTAGATACCTGTCATGTAGTAGGACTGGGTATAGAAAAACAGTACGTTTTCCAGTATAGACTGAAATGCATTACTACAGCGTATTAAAAAAAAAAAATGAAGTCATTGGATCAATGCCAAACTAAAGATTTATACAAAAATTAAATATCTCCTGTACGTACTTTTTGTGTGATTCAAGTATCACTGACGCACTTATAAGAGGTTGAATAGTTCAAGAAAGAGGAAGGAGAAGTCAAAGATGATGCAAAGTATGAGTGTCCCAAATAAGAGTTATGGAATTTGGCAGGTAGAGATGTTGGATGGATGGAGAATTAAGGAGATAAACATTACACACAGAAGAGGTCTACAGTGGATGTAGGGGGAAAGGAACGGCGATATCATTTAAAATGTAATCGCATTACAAAACCATAACCTTTACCACACAATTTATTTCCGCAGCTTTTCCTTACTCACGTAACTCATGCTGTCCAGGGTTATCAGTGAACTCAATAACCAGCAAATCTCTGCCTTCAGTGCTACGTCCAATACTGTAGACGTGAGAGATGTGTGAGCACTTGGCTGCCGTTCTCTTTAGTAGGCTGTACATCTGGGCGTTGGAGGTGTAGGTGAACTGGATGATGGTGCTGGGTTCTTCTGGAGAGAGACTGGATAATGCTTGCTCCTGTCTGGCTGGAGGAGGGATACCAGGATTTAGGAAGGAGAGGAGGTTACTATATTTCTTTCATATAGCTTTAGGTATGCATTAGTTCAAACAAAACACAACAGTGTGACCTTTACCTTTCAGTCCAGCCAGAGGGTCAAAGCACCCTTCTTGATCACTGGCAAAGAAGCGATCACAATCCAGAAAGTAGGGCCAAGCCATTTCGATGGCCTCGAATGCATGGCTACAGTCCTTCCTCAGTGCCTCGCATGTGCTGCGGCAAGGTTTAATGGTTTTGTTATCCTGGCAGCGTGGGGCGAGCACAGAACAGCCCACCAGACGTATTTCAGGGGAGCATTCCCCATTGAGCAGGCCATGGATGACACTCAGGAGGAGGTACTCTGCCCCCGACTCTGCCTCCACACGATTCCGGTGACCAATAATGTTGGGGAATATGGTTCTGCAGTAGCAATGATTGACAGCTGGGTTTAAACATGATTTCACAGTCACCTATCATTTTTACAAATGAATGCCAGTTAAAGTCAAGGGAATAAAAAGAAGTGGCTTAAAAAAAAGATGTGGTGAATGTTTTCAATAAGCATGGATTGCCTTGCTCTCATCACTACCAACCTCTTTGACCCACCTAGTGTAATCCAATTCATTGCAGTAGCCCAGGTTCAATTCTGTACAGGTGGCTATGAGAAATAGCAGGAAAGGAGAAGTAGAGGAAGCATTAGCTCATTTAGTTGGAAAACTACTGGATACTTGATTGATGCAGCACCTGGCTTTTGATGATGAAAAGCATTTTTGAAGCTTCATAAATGCTTTACATGCACAAAGCTAGGCAACAGCTAGAGGGTTGATGCTGTGTTTCATCTCCATCTGGCTATGTGAAAAGGAGGCCTGTTGCATCTTGCAGTTGCACTTTAAACAGTCTGATGTTCCAGCCCTGAAGGTCTGGTCACAGCCTGATAATTAACCTGAGCACTCAGTAACTGTCACCCAGGCTCAATCTGTCATCTGGTACCTATAAAGTATTTTACATATTGGTGCCTCTTTCACTATAACATAGAATTTAGAGTGCTATGATCAATTTCTGTACAACAGAAATAAAAGTGCCAAGACCCTGGTATTTTTTCTGGCAATTTGAGAGTTTTAGTTTTTTAAAACATTGGTAATAATATAATTGAGCTAGTGTTTTAAAATTTGATTAGTTTTACACCAAGACAAAATATTCAATATTTTTCCAAAAGAATTTGATTCTTGGCCATGTGCAGAGAGCTCTTAGAAAACAACATTTAGACTATCAGTACATGTAGGAATAAGACACCTGCGTAAAAGTGAATAATAAAATTCACAGACAATAGAATGTATCAGTTAAATTAACAAATTAACCATGAAAAAGTACATTAATTCACATTGATTCTGCAGGAAAAAGGAGGGTGAAATATTTTCCCCTCCAGAAAATAGAAACATGGAATGAACTTGTAAAATTCCATACTTGGACCACAGTATTTCAACTACTATGTGCTATGACTTGTTCTACACATATTGTTAAATTCATTTTCTTATTTTGCATACCTTCTTGTCAAAACTGACTTTTAGCCACTTACGTTTTTCTTCAAATGCATTGCTGCTGCATCTACCTGTGAAAAAATAAGAGGCATGAAACATCAGTGGGTCGCAAATAAAAACGCTAGGAGGCGTCAGATCCAAATGAATGAGAAAAGCCAATGCAGAGATAATCGCTGTTTATGACAAGTTTGATGTAGTTCAAACAGGTGATTAATAACACATTTGCATGGCTGATCTTTACAGAATCTGATTGCAACATTAAAAAGCAATCGCAGCTGTATCTAAATACAGTAAACGTTTTATTAAGATGTAAGCTGTCCTGCAAGACGTGGATGATACTGTGGTGTAACGATATGAGGAGTTTACAGACAAGTGGGAGTGAATATAGGCCACAGCTGGTTTTGGTTATCTTGAACGTGCCGCTGTCTGTTTTCGAATCTTAAAATACCTATATACGCATTCAAATGGGTTACACAATCCTATTAACAAACATCACGAGTCTTTGCAGTTCACAAAGTCACATTATTTGTCCCAGTTCGTTTCAGGTTTAAATGATCTTACCCAAAAACGCGTCTCCTGGATGACAGGACTGCTGCGGGGCACACCAACTTCCCATCAAAGAAAGAAACAGCTGCAAAAGTCCTAAATGCATGTTGGATGGTAGACAGCAGCGGTGTGGCAGAGCGTGTGTTTGAAGCTGAAACTTCACCGTTCTCTATTCCAGATGGTAATTACCACTCAGCTCGAAAAACCTCCTTCCTTTGTCTGCTTGGAGCATCCCTGACCTGAAAAAAAAGCGAGCGGCGCGTCAGGATGGGTGCTGGCTGCGCGTTACGAGGCAGCGGCGATCAGATTTCACTGCAGAGAAGTTGTGGGTGGGTGGATGTGTGGGGTGCACGAGGAAGAAACGTGGCTAGAAGTTGCTTGACAAATAGTGTTGTTGAGCCTGTTCGCCGATTGTATAAATATCTCTCTGCACCATCCTGAAACACGAGAATATTTAGTGAGTTTGTGATATACCGTACCTCGTCAGCTGTATCGTCGTGGTGATCTTGCTGGAAATTACGTTATTAATGTTATAGCCTCCAGTGATCTGGTGTAATAATCTAATGGGCGATTTACATTGTGTCTATGCCACAATACAGATTTTATAGTGGGTTTTTATAATTATATCTTATGACGTCACATATATTTCCTCATATTATACAAATGAGAAAGAATAATCATGTCCAGGGGCGGATCTAGAGTTAGTGGAGATCCAGGGTTTAGCCCCAATCTCCACTGGAAAATTTGGCATGAGGTAGCTTTGGCTATCTACCGAAGCAAATAGCTTCGGTAGATAGTCAAAGCTATTTTATATCTACCAAAGATAAATATAAATTTTGAGAAATGCTTAAGAAATGTAACAAANGCTATTTTATATCTACCAAAGATAAATATAAATTTTGAGAAATGCTTAAGAAATGTAACAAATCATGATACATCTTTTAACAAGTTACATAAAGTTGAAAATATTTTTAAACGAAAAGCTTTACAATAATCTAAACAGTGGAGCTATTTGTGCATTATGTCCATTCCATCCACAAATTCAGTCTGACCAACCCTTTCACAACTCTGTGGTTCCGCCTTCGTGATGAATTTGGGTAATTTCAAAAATGCTACAGAAAAATTCAAAACACACTATTACAAAAAAGATTTGGGGCTTTGTGGAAAACATCTGGGGCTGAAACCCCATAAGCCTGCCTGTAGCGCCACCCCTGATTGTGATTAATGTTCTCCTTAGGAAGGCTCAATCACGATTATTCTTTCTTAGGAAATTTAGGTCTTTCAATGTCTGTAACTTCTTCATGTTTTATTAAGGAATTTTAGATATTATTAATTTTTATTAATGATAATAATTATTATTATTATTTATTATTATTATTATTGTTGTTGTTGTTAATTATTATTAATTTAATATTATATTTTTATTTTATTTTACTTTTTTATTTATTTTTTTTATGCTGTGCTTTGCTGGGGTAGTACCCTGGCAATAAGATCAATAAGTTGATCAAAAAAGCTGGTTCTGTCATTGGTATGCCCCTGATTCACTGTAATCCTGCAGAAGCAAACTAAAGCTAAGTTGCACACAGTCTTAAAGCATAAAGATCACCCACTGTACGATGTTTGTAATAGTCGTAGAAGTACATTTAGTGGAAGACTGGTGATGCCTCGATGTTGTATTAAACGATTAATGATTGTTCCAGCTGCTGTGAAATTTTATGAGTACTTTTAGTTTTTTTTTTTTTCCAGCCTCTTAATCATGTTTTAATGGCCTTTTTATTTTATTGTTATTATTATTGTTATGGTTATGATGGTTATGGTTATTATTGTGATGGTTATGGTTATTATTATGATGGTTATGGTTATTATTATTGTCATTGTTATTGTTATGGTCATGATGTTTCTTGTTTTTATTTTTTGTCTGTTTTATGTGCTGATGTGTTGCCCTTGGTAGCAAATGAATTTCCCCCNCTTGTTTTTATTTTTTGTCTGTTTTATGTGCTGATGTGTTGCCCTTGGTAGCAAATGAATTTCCCCCATGGGATTAATAAAGTTAAATTGAATATTATGCAGATATAATGAATCAGTGAAAAAGTTTATTAGTTATACTGCTTTATTGATTTTTTGCTGTATTCATATAGTACTGACATTTCCTTCCAGATAATTTTACACTCCAAGGATGATTTATTAACATTTAATACTAGCTCAACAGTCATAAGTCAGTAGAATTAACATTTTGACCAGTTTTTCATTGAAAGTTGAAGACAACAACTTCAACACTTTCATCATAAATTTATAAATGCGGTTAAAAAATAAAAAAAAAATAGTGATGTGTGATAGTGATGTGTGATGTATTCTTGGCAATGCCTCAGAAGACAAACTAGCAAACCCTGTCAGAAAACTCATTCCAGTCTGATCTGCTATAGCGTTTGGCTCTCATGATTCTAAGGTAATTGAGCATACATTGTTTTGTGTCAATTAGTCAGTTCTACCATGATTTAGAGAGTCCTGTGGTCAGCCCTCTGTCAAAGTGTCCTTGAGCAAGGCACTGAATCCCTTCCTTCTGCAGAGCTGGTGCTTGTCCTCTCGCCCTCTGACCTTCCATTGGATGTGGTAGAGGTCTGTTGTGTTGTATCATGTAAAAAACAATCAGGTAACTCTGGGAATGTTGTTGTCCTCTGTTGTGTCCAATGTACTGCTTGTGCTGTTGACAGACAATGAGTACAGATCCTTTCTCAAAATCTGGTTGATAACATTGACAAGGACTTTCCGGTATTGCTGCCGAAGCAGACAGTAGACAAATGGGTCAGTGGATGCCTTGGCATAGGACATACATTTGGTGGAGATGCCCCAGTACCGGTAAATGTGCATGGAGGGCAGCAGCTCCAACAACCTGCAGGATAAACAATAGCAAAGTTACATATATAATGTAACTTCATTAATTCTAATTCATTCAAGGCCATATGTCTAATGGAAATATACCTGAAGAGTTTGAACATTTCGCATTTTACTAGGTGTCCTCTAAAGCAATTTAAAGTAATCCTGCAAATTTGAAGGATACTTTATGAATGGCACAGTAATATAAACACCTGTAATGCAACGTGATATCCGTGCAACTAGTGTGAACTAGTTCAAGTGTATTTATTCAAATTTACATTCTGAGACTGTAGTTGGTGGTGTTTTATATTGGAAACTGGATTTAATATTGCAAGACAAATCATGTGACCAAATACTCAGTACACTGAATATAATACAATCCAATACGACAACACCTCAAAAAGTGTCCACTCACACACTCTTCATCATATAGGTTATATCACAAGAATCGTCTATGAGAAATAAAATATATCAGTGTGCGCCCACTAATGTAGTACAGGAGTATCATATTGTAGTTTTCATTAGGGCCAATAAAAGAATCATGAGACAGAAGAAGTTAACTAATTTGCATTTCTCATTAAAATATAGGCAGCTGTCTGAAACTGGGATTTTTTTTTTTTTTTTTTTTAATCTTACTATTTATTTATTTCTTGTCATGGTCAGATATACGTTGCCGTAGAATATTACCTTGTTATAACATAGGGTGAATAGCAGCACACCAAAGAGCCGATGAAGACGCAGATTTTTTTAGTGGCGCGCTGCCTCCTCTTTCTCTGTTCCAATAGACACCTCTCCTTGACACTGACAAAGACGGGAAAAAAAATACAACAAAAGTGTTTAGTCGAATATCCAGATAAAATCCGAAAATGTTAAATATACTGTAGGTCTATTAAGTTTTGCTGTACAGTTTTTGAGAATACAAGTCAAGAAGATGTGCAAGATCACTTCATTTAACCCTCCGCTACAAATCAACCGCATAGAACCTCACTGACGCAAAGAAAACGATGGAAACAGAAACATGTCAAACTGTCGAGATTTTCCAGAAAAATACATTCATGGCTTAACAGTCTCACTTCAGCTATACCTGGGATGAATATCAACCAACAGAAGCAGTGTCTGCACTGTGACGACATCTATCCTCTTGCAGTGCAGCCTGGCCACTTTCAGAACTTTCAAGTAAGCGAAGCACAGGACGAAGAGGCAGAGCGCAAAGCTGCTGCAGTGAAACAGCACCGTGAAAGTCGCATAGGCGGCCAGCTGCGACCTGTGCTTTCCATCCATGTGGACGGTACATGAGGCATATGTGTGGCTGTAACCTCCCCAGCCCATCAACAGCTGAGGCAGGGAAAAGGCGAGGGAGTGCAGCCAGGAGTATGCCACGATCAGGAACGCGTCGCTGTAGCGCATCTTGCTGGAGTAGCTCAGGGGAAACATCACCGCTACCCACCTGTCCATGCTGAGCGCGGCCATGCTCAGCAAGGCATTGGTGGTGAGAAAAGTCTCAGCAAAACTGATGGCTTGACAGAGCAAGTCCTCGAACGGGTTCGCGTTTTTGGCCACTCCGAGATAAGTAGCAGGCATGTTGATGATGGTGAGGAGGATATTGGAGAAGGAGAGATTTAGGATGAAGACTGCAGGCACATGAGATCTTATCTCGGTGCTCTGGGTAAAACATATCAGCACGGTCAAGTTTGACAACAACGAGACAATAGCCATAACTACAATCGACACTTCCAGCAGGAACTCCGGTATGCTCATCTCTTGAGGCTGGATTTTTACCAACAGTTGTGGAGAGGAAGCTGTGGAGAGTCCGCCATGCTCTGTGATTGTGTCCCCAACACGTTAAGACGGACTGTCATTTTCGGGCTCACATGGCACATTCAAGAGCGACGGAGAGCTGTCCAGTGTGCTGAAATGCCCAAAGTTGCCTGCCTGTTACTGCCTGTCAAACTTGTCAGTGACGTCAGCTATGTTCCAGCTCCGTTATATGATAGCCTATATAAGTAATTCTGGATTAACTCCTTCAGAGTATAATTACTGCTGTATGTCCAAAGTCAAAAGCTGTTGAAATGATGACATCGGTTACCAAGTCCTCTGTTTACTTTCGATCATGCGCACTATCTAGCGCCTCCTCTCTCGCTGTCAACTGCACGTGCTGTTAGTAGCTGGCTCATGTGATGCATAAGCAGTATTCATGCAAGCAGGAGTTCACACCAGACATAAGGGGTTATGGCGTTTGCATAGAAATGTCATTGTTTCTCTTCAAAATGGCTTGGGTTCGGTGCCTTGCATGAAAATACTTAAGTTTGCAATACTAAATATTGATTAATATTCGAGGAACGTTACACATTTGTTCTGTCTGTGCCAGTATGTGTGCATACAGTATACACGTGAGTGCATGCATGTGCAAATGCATGTGCATGTGCATGCATGCATGTGAGAGAGAGTTTGTGTAGGAGAAAGGGAGAGGAGAAAGAGTTAGCCTTTCTCTGAAAACAGCATGAATGCATTGCAAGTAGATCAGCATTACAGAGACTAGTCAGAGTTAAGCTGATGATCACGATGATCACAGTGATAGATTTGATTTAAGCATCCCAAACTTCAGGTGGAACAGAGAGAGAGAGAGAGAGAGAGAGAGAGAGAGAGAATCACTTATCTCCATAGCAACACTGGTGGTCTCTGGTGGCTTCATCTTGCTTTGAACTTTGTCTCCTTCAAAGTAATTTGTGTTAGTGGCCTTCTCACAAACATTATAAATACCTATAGAAAATATCTATCTATCTATCTATCTATCTATCTATCTATCTATCTATCTATCTATCTATCTATCTATCCTATATCACTTAAGCAAGCCATGGAATTGATCTTGAAATAATTTTTTGTGCATTTATGTGTGTGCATTTGTACTTTTGGACAAAGCATGATTATGGGCAAGCATGTGTGTGTGTGTGTGTGTGTGTGTGTGTGTGTGTGTGTGTGTGTGTGAAAGCGTGGGTGGTTTTCTCAGTATGTACACATTATACATACAGCATATGTGTGTCTGTGGGCATAAAGGTGGGCTGTGTTGTTTTTCTCCCAGATGCCCAGATGTTGTTTATTCCCTACTGTCCCCAAAAGCTCCACTTACATTTAATCATTAACAGATTCTTAGAAGATCAAATTGACACTATGAAGTCATACACCCAATATATCGCCTTTTGTCATCTGTTTTCCTCAGTGTGACCACTGTCCCTGGACGTGTTCACTTCGTGGCTCTGATTGCCATAAAGACATACCCCCTTTGTTGCTATAGAAAAACAGAGTTCAGAGAGGGGGGGAGAGGGGAAAGACAAGGAGACTACGACATGGAACGACATAGAAAGAGAGTGAAAGAGTGACAGAGAGAAGATGGGAGGGAATGAGAAAACACCCCACAGCAAGAAGGAACCCTGTTAGTGGTCACGTGTCTCCTGTGGGTTCCCAGCATTGAGAGACTGTTATGCAAGCAACAGAATGCTGATGGCAGAAGCACTTAAGAAGTCCTGTTAGCAGGCAAGAAGTCCATCTGATTTCCCCTAAGCCATTGCCACTGGCTCTTTGACTATACTGTATGTATATTTGTGTTTAATGCGCATTTATGTGTGATTACATAACATCAGAAATATCAAGGTCTGCATGGAGCCCTGTCAACGTATTAACTTCTCCTTTGCATTTAACCTCCTTTTGCTCTCCATCATCCATCCATCCATCCATCCATCCATCCATCCATCCATCCATTTTCACTACTAAGCAAGTTAATCTTAGTCATTATAAGGTTTAGTTCCCTGCAGGTAGATTTATTGAAGAGAGAGAAATTTAAAGCTTCAGTGTCCCCTTTTGGCCATCTCTGAATGACAAAAACTGTGTGTAGCGGTTAAGAACTACAAAGCGCTCCTGGTGGTTGAAGAAAGATTATTATACATTTTGGCAGTAGTGACCCTGATCTGTCTGGTCAATTCCATTTAACTGTGCACTTGAAAGGCTTGAAAGCAAGACGCTTTGTGGAAGTGTTGTTAGCTGTGATATCTGTGCAGAAATGATGATGATTACAATGATGAGAAAAGAATTAGAGATGAAAGATGGGGATGAGAAGATGATGTGAGGGAGGGAGGGTAGAGAGAAAGAGAGAGAGAGAGAGAGAGAGAGAGAGAGAGAGATACAAATGTCATGAGTGAGTGTTTCTGGAGTGTGGGAGTCTTAATATATAAATAGGCCTTTGCTCTGTGAGCAAGAGACCAAATGCTCTGCACAGTGATGCTCACGTGCAGACACACTCACACCAACTCACTTTAACCACCCCCNTTTTTTTTTTTTTTTTTTTTTTTTTTTTTTTTTTTTTTTTTTTTTTTTTTTTTTTTTTTTTTTGTTTTTGTTTGTTTGTTTTTTCCTGTTCCCTCCTTATTCCAGTGAGATGTTTATTCCTTTCAGATATAACGGTTCTGGCCTCCTCCCAGTCATGTGGTTGCCTCATGTGGTCGCCAGTTATCAGAGACATCTGATTTTCCTGGCTGACTTGTTGTTTGAGAGTGTGCTTCAGAAGTCTCCTTTATCCTCTTTTCTTTCAGAATGTAACAAAGACATCTCTTCACAATGTCCCCCCCAAAAAAAGCTGCCAGGCAACAACAGAGGACACTGTCTTGGCACTTGTATAAAGACAGGTATAAGACCATCTGATGGCAGAACCACATCCGAAATAATCAAATATAATAGTCCATAACTTACAAAAATGAATCTTTCCCATCTTAAATACTGGTTTCCACATGTATGCCAACTTTAATCCAATAATAACAGGTATTTTCATCATGGGATTTAGTTATAGTGCAATGTGAGGCAATTACTCTGTTTCTTCAAACTAAATAAACTCTGACTTCCTAACTGCAGGCAGGAGGTGTGATTAGATACACACAAAAACACACAATCCATGAACTTAATGAACACATGCAGTACATAGAAATACAGCCTGTGTGTGTGTGTGTGTGTGTGTGCACTTGGCACACACACACACACACACACACACACACACACTAGTCATATGGATGAGGAAATGTAGCTGTGTTTGATGCTGAATTATTTAAAATCCAAAGAAATGCCTGAGTAAGAAAAAAGAGGAGTTAAGGGAAAAGGCTGCAGCCTACATAAGAGAGACAGAGGAGAGAGAGAGAGAGAGAGAGAGAGAGAGAGAGAGAGAGAGAGATGGGATGTAGAAAGCATGAGTCAGCAATCCAGAGAGGAAAAATAAGACTTAAGGCCACAGAGGAAAGACTCACGGGGTTTTCCAATCACTGGAACTCTGACAAAAGAATTTCTACACTCACTTTACTGTGTGTGTGTGTGTGTGTGTGCCTGTGTGTGATTTCTTCGATATGACATCATGTAGTTCTGGGAATTTGTGTAAATCCACAGGAAAGCACTGGCCTCACTCTCTGTTGTTTTGCACAGCATATTTGCTTTCAGCATTAAAAGATGCCTTAATCTTAATAACACAACTAAACATAAGTAAGACTACTATCAACTAACATTAGTCTTATATAGAACACTAATACAGTTTTAATCCCTTGGATGTCTTCGAGTCTGGATTCACCCCTTGGCATTGAAAATGATGCAGTGTTGTAGAGCAGATTGTCATTCTGTAAAAATACAGTCATACTTCTGAGCTACTAGAACATTTAGGGATACTTATATTTTACTGCTTTTCTGTGAAGGTATTTAATGTCAACAAGCTGAAATGATAAATGAGAAGAGTTGGAGCAGAAAGGGTAGAGTGTCCTCAGCTGGTGAAGATTATTTTATCTTCCATTAGCACTGCAGGGCCAGAGACCATAAACAGACAAGCTGGAGACTCAACTTCATCTAGTGAAAAAAAAAAAAAAAAAANAAAAAAAAAAAAAAAAAACAGATGAGAGGTGTGAAAAACTAAAGACAAGAGAGAGAGAGAACAAGAGTGATGAAAGATTGGAAAGGAAGATGAGATAAAACGTGAGAAAACAGACCATGTCCCTCAGCATCATGCGTTGTGTGACAGAAAGACAGTGTATATATTGGCCCTTATCTCTCTTTTTTGTCAATGCAGACCTGCTTTGAATGGATGAGAAGGACAGAGACAAAAAAGACAGAAAGACAGAGAAAGAGAGAGGGGACAACTCCTGTCAAACATCAGTTTAGTAATAACCTTAAAATGGCTTTGGATGGAGTCTTTCCAGAAGGAAACTCCATAAAAAAAAGCAGATGATACTTTCCCAGGAATGTCTGGAATTCCAGTCCTCACTACATCTTCATAAACTGTAGAGTTTGGAGGATGGATATTGAAAATGTAAAAATACACTGAATTGTCCTGAGGCACACTACCTATCATCTGTGTATATGGAGAATGTCCTTGTACCATGTCTAGGTGTATAGCTTTGGATTTGAATGTGCCATGTAATTTATTACCATTTCTTTTTCCTTTCTTTTTCCTCCTCCCCAAGACTCATATGCAGTGTTTTTTTTTTTTTTTTTTTTTTTTTTTTTTTTTTTNTAAAAAAAAAAAAAAAAACTCCATTCTTTTCACTTTATTGTTTTTGCTGCGTAAGTCTGTTCTTCCTCAGGAAATAGAGTTGTCTCTTTCTTCTCTTCTCTTCTCTTCTCTTCTCTTCTCTTCTCTTCTCTTCTCTTCTCTTCTCTTCTCTTCTCTGTGCATCATTTAGTGAGAGGCTGATTCCAGACAGATGGAAGTAGTTAGACTACTGTAAGGCCATAGTTTAACAAGTACTTTTTAATTACGTCCAGTCTGTCTGTATGTGCTCTGTACCAGATGCCCTGCTCTCAGCCTGCCTGCTACAACATTCTTACATCTTCTTCTCCATCTTTTGCTGGAGACTGTGTGAACTAATTGTAAATTTTGTGTTTTGCTATCTTTTTTTTGGACTATTTCCTAGTTTTATGATATTCCCCCCCCGACCAAATGAGAATCCACATGCAAATACACACACACACACACACACACACACACACACACACATACACACACACACACACACACATGTACACACGCATATCTGAACCACAATTTTGTTTATGTTAGAGATCACTGACTTGATAATTATGCCTGTGGCATTTGCTTTCATCCAAACACATCAATCATAGTGTAACATAAAATGTACGTGTGTCTCAGTGTGTTTGTGTGCGACACAGAGGCGACACTGGTTTGTGGCCATAAAGTGCTGCTGATGGTCATCAGGATGTCATAAGGGTCACTGATGACTCAAAGCTTGACATTATAGTGAGCACTGATTGTGTCTGAGTATAACTGAATATGATCTCTCTCTCTCTCTCTCTCTCTCTCTCTCTCTCTCTCTCTCTTCTATAGAGTATGATAGAGAAAACATAAAATTTTCTCTTGAAGGCGTGACTGAGCTTACTCTTGATGATTGCCGCTTCTGGAGGTCTATGGTTCTTGGACCCTATTACNCCCCCCCCGCCTTCCCAGCCAGAGAGCACTGCCAGGTGAGGTTAAAGACATGGGTGGCTCCTACTGACTGTGGGGGACAGTGAAACACTACTGCAGAGGAAGGGAGCAAGGAGAGTGTATACACATCAAAATGATTAAAGAAGCTAAAAATGTGTACAGTAAAAAAAAAAAAAAAATCTCTGGTATCCAATAACTAGCAAGTATATTTTTGACACTTATGGGTGAAGACCATCAAAACAAAGGAATCCAGATCAGAAAATCTAGTGCAGATAAATGTAACAAATCAAAGAAGATGTCAAAGTAACAATGACAGAGCATAAATTGGTGGCATAAAATGTCCAAAGCACTTACAAAATATCCAGATGTCATATGTTGAGACATGATGGATATGAAATAGACTTTCCCCTAAAAATGCACAATGTCATTTTTACAGCTGTTTTAAAACATCGATGTTCAGACTGGTGAATCTTCTTCTTTTCCTTTCGGCTTTCCCTTCAGGGGTCACCACAGCGAATCATCTGCCTCCATCTAACCCTATCCTCTGCCTCCTCTTCTCTCACACCAACTAACTTCATGTCCTCTTTCACTACATCCATAAATCTCCTCTTTGGTCTTCCTCTAGGCCTCCTGCCTGGCAGTTCCAACCTCAGCATCCTTCTACCGATATGTTCACTATCCCTCCTCTGTACATGTCCAAACCATCTCAGTCTGGCCTCTCTGACTTTATCTCCAAAACATCTAACATGCGCTGTCCCTCTGATGTACTCGTTCCTGATCCTATCCATCCTCGTCACTCCCAAAGAGAACCTCAGCATTTTAGTCTCTGCTACCTCTAGCTCTGCCTCCTGTCTTTTCCTCAGTGCCACTGTCTCTAAGCCATACAACATCGCTGGTCTCACCACCGTTTTGTACACCTTTCCTTTCATTCTTGCCGAGACTCTTTTGTCACACATCACACCTGACACTTTTCTCCACCCATTCCAACCTGCTTGCACACGTTTCTTCACCTCTTTTCCACACTCTCCATTGCTCTGGACTGTGGACCCTAAGTACTTAAAATCCTCCACCTTCTTTATCTCTATTCCCTGTAACCTCACCATTCCACTTGAGTCCCTCTCATTCACAGCCATGTATTCTGTCTTGCTGCGGCTAACCTTCATTCCTCTCCTTTCCAGGGCATATCTCCACCTCTCTAGGTTTTCCTCCACCTGCTCCCTGCTCTCACTACAGATCACAATGTCATCTGCAAACATCATAGTCCAAGGGGATTCTTGTCTAACCTCATCTGTCAGCCTGTCCATCACTACAGCAAACAAGAAGGGGCTCAGAGCTGATCCTTGGTGTAGTCCCACTTCCACCTTGAACTCCTCTGTCACACCTACGGCACACCTCACCACTGTCTTACAGCTCTCATACATGTCCTGCACCACTCTAACATACTTCTCTGCCACTCCAGACTTCCTCATACAACACCACAGTTCCTCTCTCGGCACCCTGTCATATGCTTTCTCTAGATCTACAAAGGCACAATGCAGCTCCCTCTGACCTTCTCTGTACTTCTCTATCAACATCCTCAAAGCAAATACTGCATCTGTAGTACTCTTCCTTGGCATGAAACCATACTGCTGCTCAGAAATGCTGACTTCTGCCCTTAGTCTAGCTTCCACTACTCTTTCCCATAACTTCATTGTGTGGCTCATCAACTTTATTCCTCTGTAGTTTCCACAGTTCTGCACGTCTCCCTTGTTGAATATGGTCATTAATAATCATCAGACTGGATGTCTAAAATGTTATGTCTTTGGATAATCAGTGTAGATAGATAGATAGATAGATAGATAGATAGATAGATAGATAGATAGATAGATAGATAGATAGAATACTTTATTTTTCCAGAGTGAAATTTATCTTGCCCAAATAGCTGTAAATCACAAAGAAAGTGTTATTTAATTCATTGTTGCATACTCCGTGAGAGATAGGCTTGATCATATTTGTCTGCAACAATTTTCAACAAGGTTTTCTTTACATAAACGACAATGTCAGCATTCACAGTTTGTGAATATTGCATCTATTATTATTACTTTTAAGTTCTGTCTTTTATGTAATTCCAGATATTCAACGTCTCTAACTAAAATCAAAGTTATCTATCGGTGACTCTTGTTGTCATTCTCAAAAGGATCAGCTGCCACGTCAGGGTTAAAAAAAAAAAGAAAAAAAAAAGTACAAAACCCGCCATCTACTGGCTTGTTTGAGAATCACAGCTTGTGTCTCATTTAAACCTGAAGTAACCCCGTTCAGCCCCTAGATGGCAGTACATTCCCAGTTCCATTGGTTCAGGAAATATGCCAGACCTGACTTCATCCATAATCAGAGATGGAGATTAACTAAATACATTTACTCAAATGCTGTACTATAGAACACTACCTGAAATATCTTTGATTATCTTTGATTATGTGTAATAACATTTTATGCTGCTTTCTACAGCCTCTCCTCTACATTTTAACACTTTGTCACTACATTTATGTGATAGCTCTAGTTACTTATTTTGTGTGACAAAATAACACTTAAGATTACATAATGTGGTGTGAAACTGTACATATGAAGAGCCTTTTCTTCCTCTGAACGCTGACCTTGAAAACACTTCTCCACGACGTTTTGTAATGTCAAAATAAAAGTTTTTAATATTGATGGCATGGAATTAAGGGACAAATATTCATTTCAAATTATTAATATTCTTAAATGGTAATTTTGCTTGATGTTTGCATACTTGATAGACTTTGTGCATATGTACAGGAAATGTTAAAATGTTAAGTCTAATAGCCACCTTTTTTTTCTTTCTTTTTTCTTTTTTTTTTTTTTTTTTTNTTTTTTTTTTTTTTTTTTTTGTCTATTGAAGAGGCAGTTCTGTAGGTTGTACTAGACTCTGAAAAGAGAGATCTTCTGTTTCAAAGTCAGAGTGAGTTTGGTAACATCAGTTTAATGTGAAGTTTTGTCTCTATAAGGGCATAGTCATCCTCCAAATAGTCCGCAGCAATGCTCTGACGTGATGTGATGTGTCTTGGCAAGACTAGAAAATATGACACACACACTCAACTGGGTCTCTCTCTCTCTCACACACACACACACACACACACACACACACATACACTACAGCTGAGTGTCAGAGAAGNTCTCTCTCACACACACACACACACACACACACACACACATACACTACAGCTGAGTGTCAGAGAAGCATGTGCTGAATAAAGATTCCTGATTGATATGGTTGGGATTTTTTCTTTTAAGTGCTCTCTCTTTCCTTTTTTCCTTCCTCTTTCTCTTCTTGATTCTGTCTTCCACACAGTGTCGGAGCCAACAGTAACATGGCGTGTTGTTTAATCAAACATGGCAGGAAGGATGGTCTGTCTGGGTCTTGTTTATGAACTGCCCACGTAACGTGCAAGCAGAGTTACTCAAGGTCCAGTGGGGGTTTTTAAGGTCATTCTTAAAATCAGCAAAGGAAGAGTAATGTGCAAATTTTACTGTCCTGATACGCTTAATTCTGATATGATCATAACAAGACACAAAGTCTATCCTATCAACTAAGTATGTCATTTTAAAATTTGTATTTAACATTTACTCTCCATTTAGAAGCTGACAAATGCTAAAGAACTGTGCTTTGACATTTGTTTCAGTGTCAAGAGCCCTGCACATTCATGGCATACTGGTACACTTACTTTGGCTCTTCTTAGGACTAGGTGAGTGTGTATAGTGTGCTTGATTGACATCTCATTGAATCTCCTTCCAGATTGGTTGCATCTATTAGGGTGGGACAACTAAGATTAAGACAACTAAACAGAATGTGGAGTATAATAACTTCAGCAGCCTCCCACAGAGCCCAGGCCTAATCCACCTGATTAATGGCTGTAAGGATGTTCAGCTCTCTACAATATTAGATCTTAGATGATCTTCAGTTCTGGTTGTTGTCACTTATTCTTTGCCAAGGAGCTACATTTAGATAATACAAGTATATAATCAGTTTATTCTATAAAATTAAACAACCAATCATGTCAACACAGTCCCACAAAGATTTTCTGCTTTTATTGTTAAACAAAGCCAGGCTCTTCAACTTCATGATTCAGAAACTGTTATGCATGAGGACTTCCATTACCGAAACAGGACTGGATAAATGTGAGTTTTCCAGTAATGGGACTTTACTCAGTGTGTGTGCGTGTACTTTGTACACGCACACACACTGTACTAGGTATCAGTTTAGGTTTGTTTAAGTCAAGGGAATGTCTTTCCAAACCAGATAGGAGGGAAGAGAATACATAAGCAAAGTTGTCAAATCTGCTTTCTGTGCAGATGGACTGCAGCTGTTGGTCTTACAGGCACAGAATCAGGGACATGGACAGACAGACAGACAGACAGTCAGACAGACAAATACAAACCTTCAACTTTTATTATATCATCTCATATAAACAATGTTGCTCTGATGCAATGTGAAACATTTTGAATATTATAATTATTTATTAGTGTGTGAATGATTCAACAGACACAAACAAGTTTTCTCTATTGGGGGCAATAAAGTACACATTTTCCATCTGGCAAAGCCTGACAAAAAATATGTTTTCTCATTTTCACTGGAAACCAGAACTGTACAGCAAAACTGCAAATACAGACTTTGCAACTGTGACTACATTTTAAAAAATAATTTCAAAATTATCAGTCCATATTTCCATATATGGCTTTCTCATAATGCTCATAGCATAACTGCATTTTAAAGTAGCTACAGTTATTTGAGTCTAACTCAGCACACCTGGAACAAATTAAGTATCCTATCATTGTACAATTACATGGGGGTGGATGTTGAACAATAAGTCATCATTGCCACGGCGAATCTCAAGCAGGAGGGGCTGGTCAGTTTGCAACATCCTGTGGATATCGTCAGTCTGGGCTGGTTGGCCATTCAGTTTGACTATAATATCACCTGCCTTAATCCCACCCCTAAAGACAAAGAAGGAGGAGAATAGAGGAGGATACTTTCATCAAGGATTTGGTTCAGAAGATTAACAAATGTTTTTTTTTTTTTTTTNTTTTTTTTTTTTTTTTTCTTAAATCTTAAAATCTTTACCATTGATAAGTAAATCACAATAAGTGAAAAAAAAAATTAAGACTAACCACAAAAAGTAAAAAAATAAAAAAATAAAAGCATTTCAAGCAGTACCAGTGATGGAAAAATTGCACAAATTCTTTACTTAAACACTACACCACAAAATCAACTTAATAACAAGTATATTTCCTGCATTCAAAATTCTACCTAAGTAAAAGAGTATTAGCATTAAATTATAATGAGTAGATGTGTACTGTGTTTGAACATACCTGTCTGCAGGAGTGTCAGGTAAGACTTGCTGCACCAGAACTCCACTACTGACATTGGGGAAGTCTGGATTTTGAAGTTTCAACGCTGCTACTAAACTGTAATACACAAAAGTATACAAATCATAACCATAATTGTAGTTATAGTAATAATATTCAATTCTTTTCAGATGCTACAAACATTACCTGTCCTGAAAGGAAAAACATTCTATTTTAATTTAATTAAGTGCTAAATGTTATTATAGTGTGCTGAAATCAATAAGACTACGTAACATATGTATGATGTAATGTGTCTGTACATGTTAAAAACTCACACTTTGGTGACTGTGAGCATCGTGATGCCTAAGAATCGTTTCTTCACTCCTGATACCTCTAAGACCACAAACATTACAAACTTCAGGATCAGGAAAGTTGAAGTTAATACAGCAACTTCAGTAGATGCAACATGTAATATTAATAAAAACCCAAATATAAACAATGCTTTCAAATCAGCAGCTCTTACCTGCGTCAGCCTGTTGTTCCTCTGTAAGTTCTCTCTGCAACCTGGTCTTATCTAACATAACAATTGAGTTGAGTCAAAAATAACACTTTAGGGTAAGTATTACAACTGCTATAAAATACTGTACAACAAAAACACAAATTTGTATCTTATACTTGACCTCTGACCTTTCCTGTGTTTGATCTGTGACTCTGTGAGGAAGCGGCTGATCCTGTCAGAGGGTATAGCAAAGGAGATCCCTGCTGTGACTTTCAGAGTATTGATACCTATCACCTCACCATCCTAAAAGAAACACACAAACACACACTGACACACACAGTATAGAGCATAAAACAGAAAGAAGTTTCAACTCTAGGCCAAATCACTAACAATAACCAGAAAGTGTTGTGTTCTGCATAGCTGAACACATTACTGTTTATCTATTTATCTCATTGTTATATACATATAAAAACAGTGGGGTCCACAAGTCTGAGACCACTGTGAAAATGTTTTTATTTTATATTCTTTTTGAATTTAATACAAGATTTTTCATTACAAATGATAATATCTTAACAATTTGAGTGAAAAGTTGAATCTNGCATGGACTCCACAAGTTTGTGCAAAATCTGATGAGCCAAGTTATCCCAGCATGATTTGACAATGTTCCAAAGAGTTTCTTGTGACATCAGACTTTCTGATTATTTCCAGATTTACATGGAAAACATTACGGATATTCAGTGTGGTCTCAGACTTTTGGACCCCATTGTACACATACAGACAATGGTGAAAAAAACCTTGAACTTCATTATTCTGCTTGTATCACTATACTTAATTTCACCCAAAGTGGGGTTTTTTTTCACTGTTGTTACTTTTTTTTTCACTGTTGTTACTTTTGTAGATTTAGTTTAATGATGTTGCACAAATAACACATTTTTATTTAAGATATTATTAATATTATTATTATAAATATTAATAGTATTAGTAGTTTTAGGAGTGAGGGGATAGTAACAGAGCTTACAAAGTTTTGCAAACTTTGCGGTCAGGGCACATATTGTATCACATGAAATGCAGAATTTATAGAATGAAATGAAATGAAAGGTGCCATTGGCTACAGGTGTATGGATTATATGTATTATTTTTATGAATGTGTGTGTTTTTATGTCTACATTTTTTTTTTAAATTGTTAAACTGCAGTACAGCATCCAAAACAATTTCCCCACTGGGACAAAAAAAAAAAAAAAAAAAAAAAAAAACAGTATTCTGTATCTAGACCTTGATAGTACATCTGGGACTCTTTGCATTCTCTTAAAAATAGAATAAAGGAATACCATACTGAAATTCACATCAGAGTTCACAGGCCAGAAAAACAAAGCCTTGCTTTGCCATGTATGTGTAAATTAAACTATTTTTAAGAACAACAAAACTGTGAACCTGGCCTGGTGCCTGGTGGTTCTGGTGTAGGTCTGGTGCTCTGTTTGGGTGAAGTACATTAAAACCCCATCAATCCATTGATAAACCCTCCACAGGCTATGGCTCATAGCAAACTCACCAGGTTTACAAGGGGTCCTCCAGAATTGCCGTACTTGCCGCAGATAAGGGGACATATGAAAGAGAAACATATAGGAACAATCACATGAAGGAGTTAGACATTCACAAACTGACTTAAGAGATAACCAAAATGAATATACTGTACAAGCACCTCCCAATGCAATGTCAAAATCTTTATGTGCAACTGTTATACAAAAAAATAATTTGTGTATGTCTCTCTGTGTATGTGTGTGAAAGAGCTCACATTAATGATAGCATCAGTCTGGATGTAGTCCATGTCTGAGTCCTTGATGCCCAGCTCTTTGCCGTCTCTCTGTGCAGTGCTGACGATTCCGGTGGTGACAGTATTCTGCAGGGCGAAGGGGCTGCCAATAGCAACCACAAACTCACCTGGTCTCAGATCAGTTGAATGGCCCAGAGACAACACAGGGAGCTTCTTCTGCTCATGCACGCACAAACACATGAACCCACACATTAGGACGCACGGGCAAACACACAGTCATGAAAAAGATATATGGGGAAGGTTGTGCAGAGAGAAAAAGATGAAGGATATAAAAGGAGATGGAAAGAGTGAGAAATAGAGTTACAAAGAGACAGAGAGAGAGAGAGAGAGAGAGAGAGAGAGAGAGAGGAAGGAAAATGAACCCTGTCCAAGTATTTCAGATATTGGTGTGAGAAGACACACATCAGTGTTCTGTCTCACTCTGAGTCACACAGTTGGTGTTTATTATCCCGCTCAGCCTCTGAACACTGATGGACCGATATGTGCTAGGATATGAGCTCAAGAAAGTACAAAAGACTGTGATGTATGTTTTATCTTGTGCAAATACAACACTATTTTATAAGAGATGTACTTAAATCATGTATGTCCCCAGATTTGAAAAAAAGTTATTCTGTTATTCTGAGGGGGACTGGAAGATGTAAATATACCTGTGCAAATATGAGTGAAAATTTCAATGTGTGTGTGTGTTCCTACCTGAGGGTTTACTTTGATAGTTGCGATGTCAGCCTTCCTGTCTACGTCTCTGACCACAGCCTCATATGCGTCACCATCGTGAAGCTGAACTCGAACCTGGGGACTCCCTGTTACCGTGGAAGCAGCAGTTACCACGTGGGCGTTGGTTACAATCACACCTGACTGGGTCACAATAAATCCAGAACCACTAGAGAGACGGACATGACGACCAAACAGAGGATGTCTGAAAACAGAAACAGATGGAAACACAAATAAATGAAAGCTTATTTTAAAGCTACTAAATTTATATTCTGGCTACCCTAAAAGTAGAAAGAGGTTTGGCTTGGAAAATTTTAATTCTCATAAGTCATATAAGATCAGGTAACTTTTAAATTTTAAAACTTTGTATTTCTAGGTATTGGATGAAAAAGTTTGTCAACAGGTTCAAATATTGTAGGTGGGTCCATATTTCTGACTAGTGTTTCATGAAGGACAAAGTTTTATTTTATTCTTAAATTTCCATTCATCACTTCATGTGAGTTGAGACTTTCCTCAACAGACCCAAAAGAACCAATAACAACTTGTGTAAATTTACAGTGCATTATCAAAAAAAAAAAAAAAAAAAAAACTATCACAGACAAGGATAAAAAATCTATCTCACACAGACATACACACACATACCTTACAAACAGTTCAATGTGGACCACAGCAGGTGCTATTTTCTCCACTACATCAGCAATGAAGTTGAACTTGAAGCGAGCACTGCTGGGGCGGACCAGAGAAGGATCTGTATGAGATGAAGAACATACGCATTAATAAAACCAACAAAAACACACACATACACCCATACGTACATATAAGAGACAATAAACTCTCCACCTCTACACTATCACTGCTAATCATTATCTGTCTGTCTGTCTTTTTATATAACATTAAAATAATTAATTCCTTAATTAATTGAGCATAAAAAAAATTAGGATCAAAGAATGTATTAAATTCATAAAAGACAAAAGTATGCAAATCATCATATTCCAAAGCTGTAACTATTATTTATTTATTTATTTTAATTCTTGCCGATTATTTTTGCTTTCAGTTGAACATAATAAACGAATCATTTCAGTACTACAGGCTTATTTGCGGAAATAAGCACCATTATATGAATAAAGGTCAAATAAAGTTTGGGCTATTTTATGAGCCACTTTTTTGCAGTTTTTTCTTTTTTTAACTCATACTAACTTGTTAATTTGATGGGGGCTTTGTGAAGCTTGTGAGCAGGTAAGGAGCAGGTGAAGCAGTCTTACCTGAGCCTGAGGCTGAACAATGCCCTTTATGCGTTTGGGTAACTGCGGCTCTTCCTCTGTGCACAGCTTTGCGGCTGGCTACTCTCATCTTACACACATTTCCATACGTTTTCCCGTCGCTTCCACACACTTCATGGTTCATCTTACACCGGCAAACCCCTTTAGAGCCCCGCCGCTTCCCGGCAGGAAGCAGCTTGCACTCCAAGCCGTCGCAGCAAGACAGGTCATCTTTGCGGCCGCAGGGGTGGCCTTCGCCCGGTGAACACACCAGGCAGCAGTTACACCGGTCCGGGACGTACCCTCCGGGACAACTAGGGCTTGCACACCTGCTAACATCGCACGCGGAGGCGCACTTGTCGGAGCGCTCCGGTATGGCTCCGGTGAAGTCGTGCGCAACGAGAAACGCTACAGCGAGAAGTAAGAGCTGCATTGTGATTGATGTGGACAGCGACACGCAGCGTGGGTGAATGTGATCTTGATTCCTCTGAGTCAGATTAGTTTTTCTCTCCAAACATCCACCGGCTGAGTCGTTCCTTTGTTAGGATTAAAGGAAGTGCAGTACTTTTCCTGCTACTTTTCCCAGTATTATACTGAGAAAAGTATATTTGTCCTTTGTGGTTTAGCTGTAGACATTATCATCGCCTGCAGGTTGTGACAGCCATTCACTTACTGAGCTTATAACTGAGGAAATCCTCAAGTCTGTACATACTCTGTACATACTTCTGTTACTCCACTGATTGTGTTTTAGCGCCGCCATAGCGGATGGAGCGCGCAACTCAGATCACACCATGAAACCAAGCTCATGTGAGTCAAGATACACCAGCAGAGACCAACATTTATTCATGTGTAGTGGATGATTGATTATATAGAATACCTAGAATTGTAAGAATATCATCCTTCATGATATTCAGATATCTGCAGATTGTAAGATGCGAGCTAGGAAAGTGTACACTGAGAAGCCAAGTGGCTGGATAGTGTGTACAGGAACATCTGTGCTGAATTCGGACTGGAAGTCCTCATAACAGAGTTAATATCCCATGGGATTTATGGTTCTAGACCAACAAGCAGGTGCTGGCTAACCAACCAGACATGGTGGTTAACAAGGAGCAGAAGATTGATGTAGCAATCCCAAGTGATGGCAACCTCAGCAAGAGCATGAGAAGCTAGAGAAATACCAAGGGCTGATGGAAGAATTGGATTGAATGTGGAAGGTGACGTCCACAGTGGTCCCAGTAGTAAGGAGCACTAGGGGCTGCGACCCCCAAACTGGGAGAGTGGCTCCATGGGAACATCTGGTCTGTCCAGAAGAGTGCAGTCCTCAGGACAGCTGAGATACTGCACAGAACCCTCCAACTCCCAGGCCTCTGGTAGAGGACCCGAGCTTGAGGAAGACACACACACGTGTGTGNGTGTGTGTGTGTGTGTGTGTGTGTGTGTGTGTGTGTGTGTGTGTGTGTGTGTGTGTGTGTGCATTTAATATTTATGGCAAAAAGAAAAAAACAAAAACAAAACAAAACAATATTTTAATTTTTAACAAAGAAATATTTTAATGTTTAACAAACTTTTGTACCTCACTATTTCTAGAAATCTCTGATGCATCCCAAAATTTTATTTTTACTCTTAAATGTCATGCTTTTTAAACTTTTTAATCGCCTAGTGGAGAAAGTGTGGCTCTGTGGCTTTAGAGCTCACATGCTCTTGGCCTTGTGACCAGTAGGTGGCAGTGTCTCAACACAGAATGAAAGTTCCTGCGGAAGAGGTCAGAACTGCATTCTGTCTCAGCAAAGGACCATTTCTCAATAGAGTTACAGAATTTAAACTGAGTCACAAATCACAGAATTGAAGACAACGAACCCAGTCTGACATACAGAACTGGTTGGTGTGTGATTTGTTTGGTGTTTTAGTTTTAAATAAATCTGTACTAAAATTCTAAAAAACAATATTTTCATCATGGAATCTTAAAATGATGGAGTGTGTTTAGATTGATGGAAATAATGAATTTAATCCCATTTAGAGTATGTATCAAAATGAGGAAAAGTGAAGGGCTCTGAATACTTTCTGAATGCAGTATATATTTAGATGCTTTGATTAACACAGGTCATTCAAAGTTTTGATTTGCCCTATAACACAAACCCACAAAACTGAATCCTTTCCAAATGTCCATACAGTAAGAAAAGTACATCCTGTTCTAACTGCAAGCAACAGTAATGATTAGCTCACGGATTACAGTGTTGCTGTCATTAGTTTGCTAATCATTAAGTCTGAGGGTTTAATGGTCTGTTGGAATATTTAGCCATGGCCTCACTGTTGCACTAATGTCACTACTGTGCACGTCTTACCTCTGCTGAGTGGAAAATGTGCACAGTTGCAATCCTCTCTATGTCTGCATTTTATAAGTTCAGCAGCTGATTGGTTCCATTCTGTCATTCATTATACCAACACTAGTGCTTTTGTGCAAGTAGTAACATATGCCCAAAATAATTCATATTTCCCAAAGTTTATTTTTGTTAAATATACAACTTTCCTCATACAATCGTTGAGCTTGAATAAAAAGTTCAAGATGCATACATAAAACCAAACAGCATCGAGCAAGTGTGAAACATTGTCTTAAATTTATTTTCCCCTTCACATACTGTATTACAAAGGAGGAAAGTTGACCGCCTCAATATACAATGTCCAAGAGAAAGTGGCTTTCCAGCCATTAAATACTTGTCAATCAACAAATACATTCATTGTTTTAATAAAATTAGATTTTTAACAGCATTCACTTGTATTGAAATGTATGGGAGCAAGAATCTGTATAGAAACGGTAAACAGATTACATTCAAGAGATAGGTGGTTTGTTTATTCATACTTCCCTTCCACCAAACTCTGTATTCAAGTTTTATCAATATTCTTTTCTTGAGGCTTTGTAATATTCCTTCCATGAGCACAATTTGGCAGTAGTGAGAGTTGAAGACACTGGGTTTGTGTTTGATAAATACCTGGTCATAGAGCAGTTTGAAATCTTTTCTGCATTAGTTTCCCAGGCATGTGGAACGAGTAAAATACTTCCAGTAGTGTAAGCGCCACACCTCTCTCAGTATGGAATCCTAAAAGGCAAAGCAATTATTTCTGGACTTTACTTTGACCATATTTCACTTCCTGGGGATCTTTAAAAAAAAAAAAACAGTCCTTGAGAATCTCAAACACTATCAGACCCNACTTCCTGGGGATCTTTAAAAAAAAAAAAACAGTCCTTGAGAATCTCAAACACTATCAGACCCCAGATCTGTACTGCAGTTGGTGGTGTGTAAGTGCTTGCTCTTTGGCAATTGGCCTCATTAGCAACTTTATGAGAGGCTTCAACAAGTACATTGGTAAGGTAAAAAAAAATCCTCTCTGACCCCTAACAATGAACAAACGCTAATTTTCAAGTCACTATGGTACCCATACCAACCTCAACATCTCTTCCCTCCCTGCTCTGACCGTGCTTCTCTACACTCTCGTCTTTACAAAATGAGGAAAGATTTGTAAGCCCATCATTTTTCATAAAACTTTCTTTTACTTCTATCCATCAATGTTTCCCTCTCCATTTCTTTTCTTACAAGAGGAAATACACAAAGTTTCCAGTGTTATATCCTCATCTTCTTTCTCGTTTGTTTTCTGACTGCAGGACACAAAGGAGCTGTTGCAGAAGAAGTAATGAGTGAAAGATTTCTTCTATTCTCAGCTTACCTCCTCCCGCTTGTGACTACCAAGAGGAGAAGAAGGGGCGTTTGCAGTGGAAAGTTTGTGTAAAGGCATTGCCGAGTGTCACCACGCGTCCCTGGCCTCCCGAGCGGCTGCGCTCCACCACCACCCGGGGCATCTGTACTAGCTGGATGGGGCTCTTCCCGTCTTTCAAAGCCTGGCTCAGGTTTAATACCTGGGAATGAGCAAGATGTATGCATGAGACACAGAAACAATAGAGTGCAAAAGATAATAAAGCATCAAACCAAAATGTATTTCACCAGGATTACTTAATCATATAAATATGTATGTATGTATATATATAGATAGATAGATAGATAGATAGATAGATAGATAGATAGATAGATAGATATAGTATACATATAATGACTTTCCATGGAATCAAGGTTACACGTTAAAAACAGCACAAGACACAAACTATTAAACATTTAAAAACATATCACACGTTAGCAATCTGTAAAAGGCGGTGCACAAGTGTCTAGATTTGAGAGTTGCAGGTGAAGAGTAAAGAAGTCTGAAAATACTGTTATCTAGGAATGTTCCTTAAGGGACTGTAAAATACATCCAAAAGGCAAAATACATGAAAGCTTCAGGGAAACAGAAAGCAACAACTCAAAAAAAAAGAGGACAACTCTGGAGTCTGGAAATAAAGTCAAAACAAAGCCTGTCTCACAATAAATCAGTTGACATTATAGAGACTTTTTTTTTGAAGAGGACAGAAAATGAGGTAAAAGAAAGCAAGCAGGTGTTGTAGGGCTAAAGATGCAGAAGAGGAGAAAGAAAAGTCAAGTGGTAATGAGGGAACAGAGCAAATGGACAGAAAGTGGGACATGGGAGAGAGAAGGTGCAGGGTATAAAAGGAAAGAACACAATAGATGACACAAAGGAGAAAAAAAAAGAGATAGTGAGAGGAATAACTAAGTCAAAAAGGTCAGGTTAAGATCTGCTAGAGAACTTACCTGTCCCCTCATGACAGACAATTGTCTCTCAAACATGGTTTTGTCAAAGCCTTTATCTGTCTGATGAGAAAGAGAGATGAATCATCTTAGCAGTGCCAATGTTATTCATTCAATGTAAAAGTAGGAAGGTGATGAACTTTCAGCTCCTGTTTAATGTTACTCAAATCATACCAGCATCCACTACTTCTACATGAAATATGGTTTTTGAAGGAATACACAAGCATAAATAAGAATACATTAAAAAAAGCAATATAGATCTTAAAGACAAAGCTGTGAAGTCGAATGGTTGACACATCTAGTACATGCCTGCCAAGCAGCAGTTTGTGGGCACAACTGTTAAAAATGGATCTTAATGAAATATTTAGGAGAGGCCATTATGAGTTGGTCTGTACCTTGAACATCTCATAGAGGTCCTCGCAAAGGTCCTGGACAAAGTTCATGTCAGAGATTCGGGACAGCACCAGGTCCCTGGTCTCCTGGGAGAATGCCACCTTGGCCTGGGGGAGCCATGCCCAGTGGAAGGGGTCTGATGGAAGGAGGAGGCACCACAACAGTACAGTTTCACTAATTCTGATTTAAAGACATCAGTTTGTGCTCTGGTAACTTGTGAATACCACTTGTCTCTTTTTCTTTTTTCTTTTTTTGTGACAGTTTAAAGGCTTAATGATCAAAACAGACAACTCGCAGTGTCTGAATGCACAGTGAGTGGCAAAGATGGAACATAAATGAATGAAAGTGTGGAGGAAAGAGGAAAAAGGTCGAGAGAGAGAGAGAGAGAGAGAGAGAGATCATATTTCTTCACAGTATCAGCACCAACATACACGCTCTCCATTCATCAGGGTGTTTAAAAGGGAAAGCCAGGCCGTTGTCGATTGCTGCAATCTTGATGCAGGAGTCTGAAGTGTTCTCTGACCAATCGGAGTCCTACAGCAAGAGCAGGGAGATGATCAGAATGACTAAATGATGAAAGACCTGATAGTTATTGATCACTGTCTAAATGGTTGATTTACTAGACAGATAGATGACAAGCTCTACTCACAATACATGATAAACTGATGCTAACTCATGTAGCTACTGTACTCTGGTTGCTATGTAATTAGCACTGGACACTGGTTTGTTCCAGACCAGAAATATCCATAGCGTCGTCTGCCAGTGTGGACCCCCGGAGTCCTGTGTGTATGTGAATGAGTGGGAGGATGAAGTGTGAATGCATCTATCTGACTGGTTTCAAAAGACGGCCTACACGTAGGTTAACAAATTTATCATTGTGCAGACGTGAAAAAAAACACAACTTGTAACCTACAATTAAAGAGGATTAAAACACAGTGTGGTATAATTATGACTGGATGCAGACTGAACCTTTTGTCTCTCTCCTTCTCCTGGCTTCTCATATTTGATCAACCAGTTGTCATTCCCACGATCTGAATAACACACAAGAAAAATGAGTTAAAAAAAAAAGAAAAAGAAAGAATATGAAAATTATTATCATACATCCTAACAAACACACAAATAAGCCCGAGTTCAACAGCTACTATGAAATGTTCCTTTTAGAGACAAAAGACTGCTGGTGACAATGCCAGTTAAAGGCCAGACAGCGTTATCAATGTTACCAAAGAATAATGCAGATAAAGTGTGATAAATGTAATTTTGTCCATTAGTAAACTGATAACATAATCCTTCTAACATTGTGTTTTAAGAAAACAAAGCTCTTTGACTGTTATGCAGTTCTATGTCAATATTATTTATTTATTTATTTATAAAATGTCAAATACGTATGTCAAATGTCCCATATTCAAAGGTTATATTAATGTTTACATGCCTGGTTGCTAAGAATTCATTTTTTTTGCACCATGTGAAGAATAATAAAAATCTGTGCAAGTTTTCAGCTCAGCCGGAAGCTTCTTCCAGTGTTTGATGGCCTTAAATGAGAAATGAGATTGTCCTAATGCAGAATTAGGTCTTGAAATGTGAACACAGAGACACACCCTGAAACCCACACAAGCACACCTGTGTTTCTGATAACATAATCCAACACGACCAGCCGCTCAAACTGTGACTGCATCTGCTTCCTGATGTTCTCCGGCAAAGGTTCTGCTTCAAAGCGTCTCAGCCAGTAGTCCGCTTCACGGTAACCCTCCACAAAGAGCTGAAATGAGCCCACCTGCAAATAGCGTAACGTTGTGCAGAATTCACGTGTACTGATGCTGAGCCAAAATGCCGAAAGTGTGTGACAGTTGAGACCTGATGAAACTTTGTTGTGCTACTTCCTCCTACACATTTACAGCAATCTTTCACAGCACAAAACAGCTACCAAGCTACTGTAAAAATGATGAATAACAATCTTAGGAAGTACAGCATATATATATTCATACTTATATGTGTTATTGATTTAATACTTAAAGGGGCTCCAGAGGGTAGTGGTTACGCTTTACAACAGCCAAAGTAAAGAATATTTATGTACTGTTTGAAGACCCCGAACAAAGAGCAAATAAATTCAAGCAGAGAAGACATTTATGTTTCCTCTGACCTGTTTGTCTGAATAAATCCGCCTCCTCAGAGAACAGAAAAATAGACATCAGGACACTATTTCCTTTCCTGTTTTCTGCTGAAACTATTCTAAGCCCTCAGTCAGCACAGTGAAATAACTCCTACATTTCATAATGTAAAAAAAACTGATCCTCAAAATGCTGCTACAAAGTGTTTTACACAGTCATCTAATTCAAATCAAATTACATTAATTATCCTTTTTTGCATAAATATGTACTGTAATTTAAAAGACAAAATGGACTCCATTGTTTTGCACCACAAGAAGGGCTTATAGAAAACAAATAACATGTCAGCATTAGCTCCTGAAGAAGTATCGGTCTCTGTTACCTTGGGTGGGAGGCCCACTCTGTGGAACCTTCGTCCCACCTTGGGGACTTTTTCTAAGGCGTACTTCTTCCCTCTGGATTTGGCTCTGTCAATAGCACTGTAGTGGAATGTCTCACTGGCCAAATACACCACCTGACACAGAAAGAACGCTCAGTTTACACTGGCTGAGCTGTGCGCAGTGCTGCACAATATCCCCTACACCTAGTAAAATGTAAATAAAGATGCACGTGTTTTCTTTGAACAGCCTCCCCTTCCAAAAGTAAAAAAAAAAAAANAAAAAAAAAAAAAAGAAAAAAAAAAAGAGAAACTGTACAGAAATAAAAACTAAAATAAAATTGAGAATAGAGCAAAACTGCAACTACAAAAAATACAACCAAAAGCCACTCTTACACTACAACTCCATTAAAGCCAAGCAGAGATCAGTGTCTCAAACCCACATTTATGCATCACATCACCAAATAGACTGAGTGTTTGCGGAATTACCGTACATCAGCAATGTTTGATTACAAAGTTAAAATTAAAAAGTTCATTAAAGGATCATACCGGTGATCACGTATGTTTAACCCAATATTACAATTCATATATATGGTAAGTTACCGACAACCAATTTCCAAAACATAAACCATATTTTAGTTTTCCTGTTATTTTTTCAAATCCCCTAATCTTTCAAAATCAAGTGTTCAGATGATACAACCACCTTAAAACTCAGTGTTTATAATATATATATTTCCTGGTGGAGACATACAGTACATTGTCTTCCGTGGGGCTCCGTGTTGGATCGGTTAAATAAAGTTACCTAGACATAATGTTTGCTGTGATGACTTACATATCTCAAGTGTGTTTCAAATCTCTATAAATTGATTTTAGTAGTGTACTGGAATGAACCAATGGCAGTCTGAAACGTAGGAAAAACATTTCTGATATTTACCACTCCACTGTTTTGGGAAATGGCTGTCAGTGACATAACACGGATGTGTGTTGCATACATTGGGCTCAAACTTGTATGGTACAATCCTTTACTCAATTCAATTTAAAGTGCGATTGCATTGTATGACTTAAAAACTGCACTGTCACCCATTCAGAGTCCCACCTTGGTTTTTGGTACAACTCCCAGGCCAAGTTTGCTGTCAACCAGAGAGGCAGCAGCCTCTGAGAGGTAACCCTGGTTAGGCAACAAGCAGCCTCGGCCAAAACAACATGGACAGCACAGCTGATATGGAAGGCAAACACGCAGAGAGGATTAAGAGGGTGAGCAGACAGACAGAGTGGGAGGAGGAAGAGTGAGAGTATTGAGGATGAGAGAGAGAGAGGAAGGGGGGCAACCAGGAAATGTTGAGAAATTAGAATTTTAAATACTTAATAATCACATTGTGACATATGTGTTTACATTGCTTACAGAGAGATAGCAGCATACCTTGTGGAAGTATTTGGTCCATTTGGGGTTCAGGTGACCGTAAGGTTCTTCTGACTTTGGTTTAAAAACACCAATGATTTTCTGTGGAAAGAGAGCAAAGTGATGATCTGTTCAGTAACACACGCATTTCTGTAACAACAAAAGAGAATCTGTGTATACGGTTTGCAAGCTGTTATAATCAGCAAACTGGTTAAGGCCTGCACAGCTATAAAAAGATGTACTGAGTCAGTACAAATGAAACAAAGAAGGAAGCTTTAACAGTCTGTGATATTACTCTGATATCAACATTTGTTAGTAGAGGGAATTTAAGAGTTCAAAAGTAGGCAGGATGAAGGCAGCAGCTTTCAGTCTTTTATAGATGATCACTCCCCTCTTAAAGAGGAGGTGGAAAAGAACAGAAATAAGGAACAACAGAGTAGATGCTGATGATATAATATTTTTGCTAATAGTCAGACTTCTGACCCGCGTTACTGCTGCTGTCTAGTTATCGTAAGGATGAAAGCAGATCCTCTGGTTTTATGCCATGAAAACACAAGGTAACATATCACAAGCCGGAATTTTGTAGGCACCCATTAGTGCAAGATGTACCAATGGAAAAATACAATTTATAAAAAAAAAAAAAAAAANAAAAAAAAAAAAAAAAAACAGAAAACAGATTTTGCTACAAAAACGACAGAAAATCTAACTTCATCTGTCTTCTTCTTGCTTTAGCCGCAAGCAAGATGACAGATGTTACAGACTGTGTAGCAAAAGCAAAAAATATAAAGCAACAGAATTGCTGCTAACAAGCTAAGCGAGATCAATGTCCTCTCTCAGCAGTGTGCACAAAGCTTGTAAATGCAATGCTAATCATGCAAACTGTGTATCTGTTATCAATGAGAGCGTTGCTGGCTGCATTATTCAGTGCTTTTCCCTGTAGATTCCTGCTGCAGATTCTTCCCAACACCACAACTTCACTCCTTTCAGCTGTCTGACACTGCACAAAAAGCCATATAGAGAGCTTTTTGTCACCAAAATGCTGGAGAAACAAGCTTGTGACTGGATATTTAATAGCTTTAATTATTTAGCCGCACGTTAGGGTTCATGAACTGGCGGAACAAATCTAACCAGGGGAAGAGAATGAGTTATGCTCTCCCCGATTCATTAATATAGTGAACAATTTGTTTAACTCACAACTGCTAGAGCAAAGACGTTATGCTTAGGTCTGTCATAACATGGGTAAGTCTGAAATGCGATTGTGAATGTATCACACCCTCTCCCTCCCCCTACAAGCACTACAAATAAGAACATCTTCTTTGTCCATAAGATAAGTAGAATTCCATTACAATCTCCTGTCAAAATAAAGTCCATGCTCCCTCCTCTCCCACTTTTTCATTTATTCACACCATTCCTCTGTCCTCTCCTCACCCCTTTAGGGTCTTTCACAAAGTAGCTCCCACTGGAACCCTGGGAAATCCTCTCTGGGAAGACGCCATTCTCAATAGCTTGTTCTGCCCTTTGGATAATATCTGCAAACTCAGGATCGTCTGAGAAATGGTTGAAATCCCCACTGTTGGTACCTGGAAGAAAGAAAGAAAGAAAGAAAGAAAGAAAGAAAGAAAGAAAGAAAGAAAGAGAGAGAGAGAGAGAGAGAGAGAAGGAAGAAAATATCAAACTGGTCAATAAATATCTCCAACTACATAAACTGCTCTGGATTCTGAGGAGACCCAAGATCATCAGCATTACCCACAACCAATAACACGAAGAGTCGTAACTGCAGCACACTGAAAGGATTTCTATTATCTTTGCTACTTGTTGCTTTGTAACACGTAACAGCACAGTGGCAAAATCATTATGAATTATGGGACATGCAAATGAAGTTAATTATAATTTCAGTAATAAAAAAAAGTCAAATCTGGAGGAAATGTAATTTTAAAAGTTTAAAGCCTGAATCCATCGTTTTGAGTGTTGTGGAATTCCTTGCCTGAGGATCTCAGGCTGGCGAAGTCAGTGTCTTCTTTTAAAACACTACTGAAAATTTCTTTTATCATAAGACCTTTTCTTAATTGTTACACTGTTTTATTGTGGTTATTCTGTTCATTTATATAATTGTGGGTTTTGGATTTTATCTTTTGTGTCTAAATGCGTGATCTCTGCAACACCTTGTAACTTTGTTTTAAAAAGGTGCTATATAAACAAAGTTATTATTATATTATTATATATTGCCAATCGCACGAGTATTTATTGAAAAAGTAAGAGAAAACTCGACAACCAATTTTCAACACCTGCTTTCCATTTTTGTGTATGTTCAAATGCTAACAACTTCATCCAAATATTGCATAATTCTGTGTATTCAAGCCCAAAGGTCCTAGTTTCCCCAATCATTACCCATGCTACTTGTGTCATACCACATACAGTAAATAAGAGGTTAGTGGAGCCCCTGTTTACAGAAAATGGCAGATGAGATTTTTGTGTAGACTCAGTGAAACTGTAAGGATGCGACTGTTCTTCTGACTGGATTTTCAGAAGAGAAGAGCTCAGAGATATACAAACTGAGAAGGAGGAGACGAGGGGCAGATAAACAGTAACATTCAAGTGCAACTTATTCTTTAGAGCTTAGCAAATGGCTCAGCATTGCGACATGACACATCTTGCACCTTCTCACAGTCAGCTGACTGAAAGGCTCCATATGTCCAGTCATCAGGGATGGAGGAAGAAATGATACAGGAAAAAGGAAATGAAGGGAGGAAGTACGGACAGAGGAAGGGCACTCATCTTGCCAGATGAGTGCCCTTTTTTTTTTCTCCTTATCTCAGAGAGATAAGGAGAAAAAAAAGACAGCTTTGACGCTAATTCAATTCTAGAAGAGGAAGAAGAGGAGGAAGAAGTAAATGAAAACAATGAAGAAGACAGTGAACCCGTCTCTAGTGTTGTGTTGCTAAGATACCTGCCAATACACAACTGAAGTTTAAAAAGAGTTTCTGCACACATGCAGGGCCAAATGTAGAAGACATGGTCATTTTCATTTCTATGGCAAAAGCATTTGTTTCTCCTGAGACTAAAATTAAATAACTGTGACAAAAAATAATAACAGCGTGAGATTCGCTGTCATGGATTATCTATCTCATGCATGTTTTAAGTCTCTACAAGTTGACTTTTACAGCATACTGGAATGAACTGAAATCAATGGCTGCCTGGAAGGTAGGAAAATCAATTCAAAAATGTACCACTCCAGCAGTACGCATTGGAAAATGGTTGTCAGTAATGTAACATATATGAGGGTAGCATTTCTTGGGCTCAAACGTGCAAAACCACTGGTATGGTCCTTTAAAAATGTCCCTTGTATTGTGACAATGATTTGATACGTAAATGTATTGAGTCAAGTGCTGTAAAATAGTAACTCTTAGCCCTGTCCCTCTGATGCTGTCTGTGTGTACAAGGGAGAGGGAGGGCACGAGAGAGAGAGAGAGAGAGAGAGAGAGAGAGAGACTTTGACTTTTAACTTCCTTTATTAAAAAGTTTTTTTTAAGTTACAATACAAAAAAAGCAAAAATCCACTTACATCAACCAGATCGGTCAGCCAGATAGCCAACTTAGCCTGGCCAAACAGGAAGTTTAGTAGAACAGAGAGTGTTTTCCT
>VXCM01003788.1:4785-42404 GCA_014773175.1 Lucifuga dentata | reverse complement strand
TATCTATCTATCTATCTATCTATCTGTCTGTCTGTCTATCTACCTGTCTGTCTGTCTGTCTGTATCTATCTATCTATCTATCTATCTATCTATCTATCTATCTATCTATCTGTCTGTCTGTCTATCTACCTGTCTGTCTGTCTGTATCTATCTATCTATCTATCTATCTATCTATCTATCTATCTATCTATCTATGTAATCCAAATTTCCTTTATTATTTCTGTAATATTCTTATGATATACTGTTTACTCGTGATAATGAGGTGATTTTAATTAATCTGTGAATTAATTTGTCATTTACTGCTGTAATATTTCAAAAATATCGTAATCAGCAATTTATCATAATTGCAATACAGGGAATATAATTGTAATTATTATATGTATTGTATTATTTATGATGTTGTTTAGTATATAATCAATCATATGACTTTTCAAATATTGAATATTAACAATTAGACTAGATAATTCATTTGAACATGTGTAATGCAACTGAGCGATGTACGGTGGCCCTGAAGGGGAAAACAAAACAGGAAGGGAAATGAGCTCCGAATATCAAAACACAAACACAAGCTGTAAAACTTTGTAAGAAATGCTAACATGCTGAAGGTAACATGTAAGAACGCTAGCATGCAAAATGTTACATGCTTATCATTAGAATCTACATGTCATATACATGTACAGTACAAGTGTGTCAGTGTGCTAATGTTTAGCATATTAGCAGGCTAGTAGCGAGCGTAAAGCCTGGTTGGTTGGTTTAGTAATGTTGTCATGCTAACTGTAACATGTTCAAGCTTACATTTAGCATTCTAACATTCAAATTCAGAGTATGTAATTATATTTGCATGCTAGCATACTAATGGTGATCATGTAGCATTTGGCATGTTAGCACATTGATATTTTAACATGCATGCTAGCTCACATGCAAAAAGTAACATCTTATTTACATGCTAATGTTAGCATGTTAGCATTTCTTGATGAAGCATTTCTGAATGTCTGAATTTTGGTTTGTGTATTTTCTGTTTTGTCTGCAGGTGGCGCCGTACTACCTGATGTTAAAGCATAAAAGAAGAGATTAAAATGGTTTAAAACTTTCTCATCCTCTCTCTCTGTCAGAGGTGATGAGGGGAAACCTGGAGTCAGCAGGCGGTAACTAAGCAACCACAGCATCATCACGGCGAGTGGAACCTCACGCCATGAGCTACAAGGTACAACAGCATCAACACACACACACACACACACACACACACACACANACGCCATGAGCTACAAGGTACAACAGCATCAACACACACACACACACACACACACACACACACAAATACATGTGGCTGCTTTCCCTCATCACGTTTCCATTTCAGTCCTTCTGATTGGCTGATGGTTGATTTTTAGGGGGAATTCCTAAATCCTGGCAGGGAATATCAGGACTTTAGCGTGCCTGTAGGCTAAACAGTAAGCGTTATGGCAGTTTATGTTAAATAGGCCACGCCCCCTGCGAAAACTCGTCAGCCAAACAGAAGCAAACAGGAAGAATATCAGAAACACTCACAGCTTCTGTCAGTCGTATGTTATTTATCAGCGAGTGTGAAGGTGTGAATGTGTTTGTGATGAAGAGGCTTCGCAGTGTCACACAGCTTCACACTCACCGAGAGAGAGAGAGAGAGAGAGAGAGAGAGAGAGAGACGGGCGATCAAATCCATTAAAACAAACATAAACACTAAAATACACACCAGAGAGACACATTTGGAGGCGGCAGCAGCTTTCTGTGATGATGCTATCAGATGCTATCAGATGCTATCAGATGCTATCAGGATGCTATCAGATGCTATCAGATGCTATCAGGATGCTATCAGATGCTATCAGGATGCTATCAGATGCTATCAGATGTTATCAGATGCTATCAGGTATCTGATTCACGGCTCTGATGACTCAGACGTGCAGCAGGTGAATGAACAGATGTCTGAACATGTATCAGATCATTAAAAACTGATCAGCTGATAGTTTATCAAAGTTATTGATCACTGACACGTGAGGTAAATACAGATTTCATTCCGTGAAATTTACCAGGAATGAAGCAGGTCCTAATGTTAGTGTGTGGGTTTGTTGTATGAATAGCTACATACATGTAAATAAGGACATATCACAGTAACGCCTCTTTAAGGCTAATGCTAACACATGTCGCTAACAGGCGTTTATGAATGAGGGAACGTGGTTACACCGTGATATTAGCGTGTAGCGATGCAGTAAATCATGGCTAATGTTTATGAATCTGGGTCTTTGTCTTTTATATTCGGCTGTAAACGCCGACATATTCAGAGTTCTGTTTGCTCTCCGCCACTTCCTGTGATGACGTCACTAAATCACATGACTATAAACAAGCTATTAGCATTATTTTGGTCTTAAATTTCATCTAAAGTGGAACTAAAAAGTCTTAAATGTAACCTGTTTATACTGTACCTGTAGACATGCTGCACGTGTACTATCAATGATTTTACAATTTCAGTGCAGTATTATACATACATATATACATACATATGTTTATTAAGACATAACACAAGCACGTGCCGCTGCTGTTAGCGTGTAGCGTAATACCCAGATGACACGCTTCAGGTCGTGTGTAAAGTACGGCACAGGAATGATTTCTGTTGTAACTGAACTTTATTTTCTTTTCAGCCGTCATTCCCACATCATAACCTTACGTTCCTTCTGGACATTCCTGTCCACGCCGTCCAGCAGTCCTCACGGCTGTCTTCACGGCTGTCTTCACGGCTGTTGTCACGGAAAATCCCTTCAAACTCAACATGAACTTAACAATAACATACATTCCTGAATTGGCTGTATACATGACATAGAAAAATAACACAAACTCAGATGTAGAAAGTAAATCTCATCTTACACCAGATTCAGATGCTGAAAAACGCCGCGCTAACGGACACGAGTCACTACCAACACTAAAACAGAAGGAAAGGTTTGCGTGTGAGCAGCGTGTAACACGGCTGGTATGATCAGATCCTGGTCTCTCTCATCAGATTCCCGGTGCAGCGATGGACAGAGTCAGCCTGCTGTGGCGGCTGCGGCGTCGCGCTCGCCGAGGTGCCGTCTGCATGATCTTCTTCTGCTGTTCCATGGCCGTGCTGTACGCCCTCTGTGCTGAGAACAGCGTGCCCGTCACGGACGCCATCTTCGGTATCCGGGCGAGAACCCGCGCTCAGCCTCGCGCTCACTCCGTCATCAAGGTGTGTTGTTTTACTCTCTAGGTATTTAGGAAACAGACTGACGCCCCCTGCTGGTCAGACGCCGCTGCTACGTTTAGACGTAAACGCAGCTCAGCTTTTTCTGTGACTCACGCAGGTGCTGAGAGGCGGAGCCAAACCCATGTACATCGACCCTCAGAAGCTTCCGGGCGTCATTCCAGGCAACCCTCACCGTCCAATCCCAATCCTGTCCTCTTCAAACCACACCCACGAAGGCGGGGACTCGCCATCTAAGCACAAGTCCAGAGAGCGTGAACACTTAGGCTTCTTCGCTCGGCTGCTGCCACGCCCCTTCATGCGTGCGTTGGAGACCCTGTTCGGAGTCCAGCGTAGGGGGGAGCTGAGTGGCAAAGGAGGGGATGCCGAGTTCTTCGGGCCCCATGGCATTCTGGGAAAGGTTTGGGATGAAGAAATGTCCAGCAGCATGCTGGGATACAGACTGAAGAAGGTGGTGCAGAACTATCAGGTGAGCCTTTAGTATGACATCATCACCAACTTCACAGTGACATCATCACTTCATTTCTCATTTAATAGAATCCTTTAAAACTCCTCCTGCTTCTGTTTTCCTTCCCTCTTTCCTTCTTTGTTTGAGGTCTTATTATTTTTCCTCTTCCTGTTCAGGCGATGAACAGGTACGGCGTGCAGGTGTCCGGCCCCGGAGGCGTGGCCAGCAGGCCCAAGCTGAACGGCCCTGAACTGCTCTACCAGCTGAAGGAGAAGGTACAGGTCATGACCTTGACCCCTGACCTCCAGCCCTTCTCCTCACTGTCTTGGGCTTCCCTGCTGCCACCTAAGCCTTTGACCTCTGACCTCGGGCCATACAGAAGCTGCGCCGTGGTGTCGTCAGCCGGGGCGCTCCAGAACTCCAGACTAGGCAAAGAGATCGGTAAGAAATGATTCAGGACGTGATCATTCAGGAGGAAGTAACCAATCAGCTGTCAGATATCAGCCTTGACTCGTCGTTCTGCCTCCTGAAGAACTTTTCACAAAATAGAAAAACATGGGGTTGATTGATAAGTCCTGAGCCTATCAAAGAAAGCTTGAACTTTTCAGTTCTTTGTTTCCAGTGTTCTTATAATCTCCTTCCACTTCATCCACAACTGATATGACGTCATCACCTGAGGCCAAACGGCTTCCAGCTGACGTTCTTTTCATGTTTGTGAAGACGTGAAAGTCTGAGGTCAAATCAAGACAAATCAGGTCAAATCAGAGCCACAACCATAAACAGCAGATTTAGTCCTCATTCTTATTCTGTAAACCACAAACGAAGCCTCGAAAACGGCATTAACGATCTTTTCAAATCCTCTTTTTTACGGGTTTGTCAGAAATAGCATCATGCTAGCTTAGCTGCTACTAGCCTGTTTGTGTTAATATTTTAGCAGGAAAACACACAGTTTGAAAACATTTATGATGCCAAAACCTGAACTAAGCTTTACTTTAAAACTTTTCATCATGCTAACACAAATGCTAACATGCTAAATGTTAACACACTAAATGTCGATATTAGCATGCTAATGTAACCAGAGCAAATAATACAAGAATGTCTTTCTTTTTTATGTTGTTGTTCTGTGAAATCTGACCAAATCCTGATTATTGGTATTTATCTGTTCATGCATGTTTAGAGTCAGATAGCGTGTTTACGCCGTGGTGCTGACGTTGGTACGTGTCGTGTTTACGCCGTGATGCTGACGTTGCTACGTGTCGTGTTTACGCCGTGATGCTGACGTTGCTACGTGTCGTGTTTACGCCGTGATGCTGACGTTGCTACGTGTCGTGTTTACGCCGTGATGCTGACGTTGGTACGTGTCGTGTTTACGCCGTGGTGCTGACGTTGCTACGTGTTGTGTTTACGCCGTGATGCTGACGTTGCTACCGTCGCTTTATGCTGCAGCTCAGACAGCATTTCTGCCAGCTATGTTTCCTTTAAATGATAAAGCCTAGTGTGATATTCTAACACGTAAACACATCTATGCTGTGGCGAGCGGCGAAATGAACGGAGAGAAATGTTTCTTAACGCAACCTTTTATTTAACAGGAAAGTAGAACTTGTTTTGCACGTCACAGTCCTGCGACGCGTGTTGCGCCATTCAGCATTCTATTGGTTGAGTGAAAACATGCTGAATGCCTCTTCTCATGATGGTTACCATGGTTACCGTTGGCCGCATGCTTCTCAGTGCTACGGTTTCTCCTGCGTCTCTTCTAGCTAACGGACAGCAGACGTGCCGAGACGTTTGTTTTCTGTTTGATTCTTTGACGCAGAACGAGCGGCCACCTTCACGTTATTAACGGACGACCAGCCGAGCGTCAGAACGACCCGCAGCAGTCACAGAACACGCAACAACAAAAAACAACACGCAGACAGTAAACTCACTTTAGAAATGTGCACCTGGATAAACCTGTAAGAGGAAACTAAACGCTGATGGTCCAGCAGCCAGAGAATCTGTTGTTTTATTTGTTCTTATGGATGAAAATTTGTCTGTCATCTGAAAGAGCAGGAAGACCCAAGTCAAAGGTCAGAGGTTACAGAAACATTTCTGTAATAATCGCTGCAGGTTGCTCTGGTCTGAGCCTCCAGGTCTGGAACCTGAAGTTAGAATGAAAATACAACACCTGATCACTGCATTCTGAGGCTCAGAACTTATCAGTCAACCCTTTCGTGTACGTAGCAACACACAGCGAGGTTCCTGACGGTTCTCAGCAGACGAGCTTTGTAGAAACAGAAGGATTCTGGGTGTTTTCTGACGGATGGTTTGGTCATTTCAGACTTCATTCCTTTTCACTTCCTGTTTTGATTTGTCCGACACGCAGACGCTCACGATGCCGTGTTACGCTTCAACGCCGCGCCCACGGCCGGCTACGAGAAGGACGTCGGCTCCAAAACCACCATACGCCTCATCAACTCCCAGGTGACCACGCCCACCAGAGGAACCCGTCAGAACACAACGAAGCCAGATGGATGGATGATGATGATGATGATGATGACGATGATGATGACGATGATGATGATGACGATGATGATGATGATGATGATGATGTTGATGACGATGATGATGATGATGATGATGATGATGATTGATGATGATGATGATGATGATGGTGATGGATGATGATGGATGATGACGATGATGATGATTGATGATGATGATGATGGTGATGGATGATGATGATGATGATGATGGATGATGATGATGATGATGATGATGATGGATGATTGTCATTATTTTGGAATTTATCCAAACTAAGATGAATGAAATATGAGGCATGATGTATGAACACNGATTGTCATTATTTTGGAATTTATCCAAACTAAGATGAATGAAATATGAGGCATGATGTATGAACACATTAATGTATGAACACGTTAATGTATGAACACGTTAATGTATGCTTATGTTTTACCTGACTGACAGGTGATGTCCTCTGAGGATCANAATGTATGAACACGTTAATGTATGCTTATGTTTTACCTGACTGACAGGTGATGTCCTCTGAGGATCACCGTTTCCTGTCCAGCTCTCTCTACAGCTCAGGTGTTCTGGTGGCCTGGGACCCCGCCCCCTTTTCTGCTGACCTCACACAGGTGAGTGTGCCTGCAGCTTTTTAGACTGATGGCGATGGTCCAATCAGAAAGGACCTCCAGCTTCCTGTCCAGGTGCGACTGAGAATCTTCTCCATCGTTCCTCCCGCTGGTCGTTCCACCGTGGCGTTCCTGTTGTTTCTCCGTGGCGTTCCTCCCGCTGGTCGTTCCTCCATGGTGTTCCTGGTTCCATGATTCTGTTGAAGATCCACTAAGATCTTCCAAACGTTGACCCGTTTGTCACACCAATGTAACTGTTCTGTACCGATATAAATGCCACCGTGCCTTTTTTCTTCGCCGTGATGTCCTGATTCTTATGGCTCGTGACTCGCCGGCCGACACAACACTCGTCTGGCGAGCAGGAAGTCTGGCTGTGATGTCGGATGCGATTTGTTGTACAGAATGCCGCCACTCACACCAGACCATGCCGTGATGCTGCGCTGTGACCGCTGATCTGCTTTTAGCTTTGCTAGCTAAGCGTTAGCATTAGCATCGATGCTAACAGGATGTACAGCTTTTGAAGATGAAGTAAAAACAGGAAACATGTTTTTAATGTGATGAAGAGAATCAGACGACAGGAAGTTCTGCTGCGTGTTGTCGGTGCGTCTGTAACAGGAAGCGTTTCTCTGTAACAGGAAGCGTTTCTCTGTAACAGGAAGTGTTTTGTTGCAGTGGTACAACAGGACAGAGTACCCCATCTTCCTGCAGTACCAGCGGTACCGGAGGCTCCACCCCCTGCAGCCCTTCTACATCCTGCATCCTCGCTTTGAGTGGCAGCTCTGGCAGCAAATCCAGGACAACATGGCCGAACCGATCCAGAAGAACCCGCCGTCCTCTGGCCTGCTGGGTACGTCCGCTAGGCAGTTACAAAATAACCACCTAGTGGCACCACAGGAACTCTGACCTTCTGTCTTCACTTCCTGTCCAGGTACCGTCCTGATGATGTCGCTGTGCGAAGTGGTGCACGTGTACGAGTTCCTGCCGTCGCGGAGGAAGACGGAGCTCTGCCATTACTACCAGCGCTTCTACGACGTGGCGTGCACGCTGGGCGCCTACCACCCGCTGCTGTACGAGAAGAACCTGGTCAAACGCATGAACCAGGGCACCGACCGCGAGGTCTACATGCACGGACGCGTCACGCTGCCCGGATACCGCAGCATCAACCACACGCACACATAAACACACATGCACACACATAAACATAAACATACACATAAACACACACACACACACACTCATAAACACACACATACACACATAAACACACACATAAATACACACACACACACACAGGCGTGTGTCCGTCAAACTGGCAGCTTTAGTTTGAGTCATTTCTTCCTGACAGGGATGATTGATAAGTTCTGAGCTGGCACTTGGGTAAGTTAGAGTTTACATGTTAGGCTCACTACTTCTCAATCAACCCTATTATGTAATGCGTATAATTTCATGTTATGTTTCCTACTTCTGTGTGCATGACGTCACGCGTGTAGCACCTCAGTAACGTTTCCTTCAGTCACAACATAGAAGTTAAAAGTGTTCAAATAAACTTTATAAAGAATCGTTTGTTTTTCCTGCCGCCTGTCAGACGCAGGCGAGGGTTCAATTCCCCCACGAGGAGAAATGATCTGTATGTTGCTGTATGTTTTTATAGAAATGTGTTATTTACTGAAACAGCAGAAAGTTTTACTCGTTAATAAATTCAGGTAAGGTGAGTACAGGTAAAGGTGTGTCGCAGCGCCCCCTCCTGGACAATCAGCATAAAACAGCTTCTGCTGAAAAATCTCACTTTGTTCTGTGGTGATATTGATGTTTCCTTCTAGAGCGGTGTGAAACACAAAGAAGAAGAGTTTATGTATTTGTCTGAACTCATGATGATGATGATGATGATGATGATCATGGGAGTTTGTAAGATGGAGACGCTGAGCTCAGTCTGACCTGCACAAAGGTAAAAATATGTGACCTGTGGAGACTCTTAAATTTCTCCTTAGGTTTCTGTGTGTGCGTAAGTGTGTGTGCACACGTGTATCTGTGCATGGGTGTGTGCACGTGTGTATACTTAAGAAAACAGGCAGATTATCCACTTAAATCCTTAAATAGTTTCCTATCTATCTCTGATTGCTCCTTTAAAACACCTTCGTTCCTCACATTAATGGTAAATTAACGGCATTTTAAGGTAAAAAAGCTGTAAAATAATCAGGATGTCAAATCCAACAAGTCATCAGACAAAAGCGGATTAAAATTAAATGTGTTTTATGAATATGTTCCGGTGTTGGACACTAGGGGGCAGCAACAGTTTAAACAAAATGTCTTCTAACGTCCGGCAGCAGGGGGCGCTGTCAGCCTTTTCCTTCCTGTTTATTTAAGGCCTGAAAGAAAGAGAAGAGAAATGATTCCAACACAATATTCTCTCTCTGTACATATAATAACCACTATATAATTAATATTATATAAAGATATTTAAAGGGAAATTGTAGAATAAGGAAAACAAGCTTCTCTGACACAATGTTCATTTAAAATACATTTTCCTATTTTTATTATTTTATGAAATATTAATGTTTAAAAAATAAAGATGACAAAGGCAAAAACTCTTCTAATTTCACAGATGCAACAAAGAACTTTTGTATTTGTTTTTTTGTTGAAATTGATAATCTAAACTTGAAAATTTCATTTGCAAAAACACAAGCTCCATTTTTATAAATTTATAGAGTCTTATTTTTTATTTGTGCACGTTGTCACTTAAACTTCACATTAGTTCTGTTAATGTACAATATTTTTTTATTTTTTTTATTTTAATCCCACATCAGATTTGATATTAATGCACAATAATTTATCTTTTCTGTTTTTGATAATAAACTCTTACAACTTCTTATTCTTGCATAAAGTTAATTAATAAATTGTGTTTTCATCTTTAGAAATGTCATTTTATTAATTTAATGGATTTGAATAGTTATAAATCCTCTTTAATTTTGCTGTAAAATTCTAGCTTGATGTTTTTAAATGCAGCTTATTTAAAATAAAACTCACACTAACATTCCAAACAAGCAAAACCAGAGGCAGGCCGTCAGGGCCAGCAAGGCCTTCTCTGCTGGCCTAGAGATTGTCAGAATCAATAAATTATATTTTTATAATTTAATATATATTTTATTAATGCTATATATATTTTACAAAGTTCGTTCCCATCAGTTTTGTTATTCATTTCATCGGTACTCTCTCCCTGCAGCTCATATAAATTAGAGCTTTTATCCAATCAGATTTTCCCCCTGTGCTGTCTCCGGGTAAAAAAATCTAGCCTGAGGCCTTCAGAATCTGCTATTCAAGCTAATGGGACAGTGTTGTTGATTGTCATATTCTTTAACCAATCAGATTTCGAGTTTGCCATGTTGGGCGTGTTCTTTTACGCGTCAGGACCTTCTAGCTGGCCTTGGCCTATGTCATCAGAGTTAGCATTATGCTAACAGCTAAACAGCCTGCCAGAAATTCATCAGAAGAAGAAGAGAGCCGGTTAGCTTAGCTAAATCAGTAAACCTAGCAAGCACGTAACGTAGCATTAATGTTTATTTAAACTTTCTTTCTTGACGTTTAGATTTTTAGATGTAGTACTTTAGATTTTTTGTTTAGATTTTTACTTAGTCCTGTTGTTTTTTAACACATAATGACTGAAGGAGGAGAAGAAATGGATTTACAACGCTTTTTTTTTTCACATTTTGGAACTGAAACACACCGATAATGTCCAGCCGGACATTATCCGGCTGGACATTAAACTCTTTCTAAAGACAGAAAGGAGGATGGACTTTGTCTTCAGATGATGAGCAGCTTTGGTAAGTCTGATGGATTTTTATGTGGCTGGAATCTGTGGAGAAGCCTGTTGAATCTGATTGTGTTATTTGTGTTTTACAGCATTTTTGCTTACTTGCTGGTCGTATGAGTAAATGTGATGGTTGTTGTGAGTTTGTTCTTGTTTCTTTGGTAATGACACTAATTTAGGCTATGTCATGTTTATATGTGATGCAGCATCCTATCATAATGCGTAATAATGCTACATCCTATTCATGTCTGCTGTTAGTGTGTTGTAACTGTCATAGGTGTTGATCCTCGTGTTAAATCACTTTATTCACTCCATAACAGCAGCATATAGAGTCATGCTGAGGTCATTAGAAGGTGGTTTAAATGTGGGAGGATATGAAGGCCTAGATATAAAATACATGGCCCGCCACTGCGCAAAACATTATTTCAGGCTCCAGCTAAGCTAACAGCTAATAGCTAACTGCTAAACTGCTAAAAGCTAACAGCTAACAGCAGCAAACGCCATGTTTTCTGACCAAAACTTTAAAGATTTTACCTTTAAGTTTTGTTGAAGTGAAACATTTCTCAAACGTTCATAAAGAATAAAATAAACCAGCAGATCTGAAAAATTCTGATCATCAGCAGAATTTTAATGCTGAAACACAAACGTGTCAAAGTTTTTTTTATTTTTTGAACATTTATTAGAACAAGTTCCTTGACATAAAGTCCTGCAAAACTTCTCCTTCACAGATATAATACAAACATATCAAAGTTTTCATGTATTTTTTCTCTTCTTTGCTATTTTCCTGTTTAATCATGAATTTTGTTGAAACTATTTAAAACATTCCTGATTCAATGCTGGGTCCTTGTTAGCTTAGCTACATCCTTGTTAGCTTAGCTACATGCTAGCAGCAGCATGTGTGTTTGAGGTTTTTGGGGGTCAAAGTTGAATCCTTTCTGCTCACATGCAAACTGTGTCAAGGTGAGCGACAAAAGGCTTCAGAGTTTACGAGCCGCCGCCATCATCAGACTTTGATAAAGAAAAGAGTTTTATGGCCATTAGCTGGTTAATGTTTACCTGCGGACAGGTGACACGACACTTACTCTTTCACTTTTGTCTTTATCCTAAATGGCTTTATTTCCCTTTTTCCTGTTACAAATGTCTTTTCTGCAGAAACGTCGCTGATTCACTTCCTGATGTATCGAGCTCGGAACTTATCAATCAACCCCTGTACGTTAATGCATCAGTTTAACAGTGACAGAGATGTTTCTTCACATTAATGACTTTTAAAAGTTATTAACTTTTATGTCGGGTTTTTATTTTAAAGGAGGATTTCATCAAAAAAAAGATTTTTCTGCTGCAAGAAAAACGTTTTTCTGACTCGCGTCTCTTCAGGTTCGATAGAGATTCTGGGAATTCTGGGAATTTGAGCTTTGATAACTGTGGTTGTTGCTTTTTAATTTCCTGTTTTTTTTTTGTTTNTTTTTTTTTTTGTTTTTTTTTTACGCGTTTCTCTGCAGGACTTCCTGTTATTCTTAAAAACATCACTGTCTGACCAATCAGAACGCTGCTTTTCCACCAAAAACATTCTGGTTCTCACATCAGTTCTGTTAGATTTTCATGGAACCGATGCGTCGACCCACCGCTTCTCCAGCAGTTTGTCATGGAGTCTTCACGTCGCCAGCAGAAGAGATGGTTTTATTTTAGTATTATTGATTATTAATTCTGTATTTTATTAATTTTTATTTTCAGGCAGAGCAGAATGTTCATGTCAGCAGCGTTCTGTCTTTAACGTTCCTGAACACCAGAGAAACTTTTCCCTCTTCATTTTGGAGCAGGAACTCCAACTTCCTGAAAGCTTCCTGTGGCGTGACATCACTTCCTGTTGGTACGATGAGTTTAAAACTAACTTCAATGGCTCAACACAGGTTTCAAAGTATCTTTAATAAATTCTTATATATTATCACAAGTCTGGATCAAAGGGAGTCAAACAGCCGAGGGCAGCTTAAATCATAATTCTAAATCACACAAAGAAGAAAGAAAGAAAGAAAGAAAGAAAGAAAGAAAGAAAGAAAGAAAGAAAGAAAAAGAAAGAAAGAAAGCCAAACAAACCAAGATCCATACCAGTGTGGAGAGAGAGAGAGAAAGAAATGCTCACTGCTAAATTTTGACTTAAAGGAGCTTACCGGTAATTTTGCCTACTGGAATGAACTGTCAATGTTAATCTGGAAGGTAGGAAAAACAATTCTAATATTTGCTGTTGCAGCAGCATGTTTAGGAAAATGGTTGGCAGTAATGGAACATGTATGCAGGCTGTAATTATGGAGCTGAAACATGCAAAACCACCAGTATGCTCCTTTAGAAGTGAAAGTCATTGTATGGAAACCTGAGGTCACGAGGAGTGAGGAAGTGCAGGTGGAAAAGGTTAAAGGTCACAGCATGTTTCCTCCAGCATCAGAGATGGCAACAGAAAGCCCCGCCCCCGGTCACGTCAGGTCAAGCTTCTCTGACTCCGCCCACCTGAGTTCATCACCAGGTAATTGTGTTTATACCTTCTCAGGTGTGTGTGTGTGTGTGTGTGTGTGTGTGTGTGTGTGTGTGTGTGTGTGTGTGCGTGTGCAGGACAGATGTGCAGAGTGCAACACAAGAGTCTCAACATGTGAGATCAGATCAATAACTGATCACTGAGTGTATCTATAAAGTTATTGATCAGTAAATCAGATTTCATCCTGATGAAATTTAAACTCGTCTTCAGTTTAATGAGTCACTTCCTGTAAATCAGCAAATATGATGACATCATCAGAATGTTTATCAGGGAATGCCGTCAGGTCAGGTCAGGTCATGCACTGGGCTGCGTGTTGCCAAATCCACCATGTGACGGAAATGTCCCGGTTGGCAACCATGTGTTACACAGGTGTGTTACACAGATGTGTTACACAGGTGTTACACAGATGTTACACAGATTACACAGGTGTGTTACACAGGTGTTACACAGGTGTTACACAGGTGTGTTACACAGATGTGTTACACAGGTGTTACACAGATGTTACACAGATTACACAGGTGTGTTACACAGGTGTTACACAGGTGTTACACAGGTGTGTTACACAGATGTGTTACACAGGTGTTACACAGATGTTACACAGATTACACAGGTGTGTTACACAGATGTTACACAGATTACACAGGTGTGTTACACAGTTGTGTTACACAGGTGAGCTGCTGTGCTGAACCAAACCAAAAACTTTTACAAAAAGACAATAGTCAGATAACAGATAACAACAGTAACAAGTTGTGTGCTTCATTTTCAGGTGCAAACAACTATTTAGTTAATGCTTGCTATGCTAAACATTAGCATGTTTATGCTTAACGTGCTTAACATTAGCATTAGCTATATTATGCTAAGTAACCCGTTATGTTTATGATAAATATTCTGGACATATTTGATTACTTGTTGGAACATGAAGACAAACTCCCTTCGCCTTCCGTTCTCTCTCTCCGAGCGATCAGACACTTAGTCCAGAGGACCAAACACTAATGAGGACGGGGACACGCTAAAGAGGACAGCAGGCATAAACAGATCTCCCCATGGAATATGCAGTCTCTGTTATTATTTATACTTTGGCTTATTTTCAAAATAAGAGAGCAGATTTTAATGTTATACTCCAAGCTTTAGACGGCCCCCCTGCTCTGAGGCCCCGGGCAGTTTGTTCCACCGTTACCCTCAGTTACGGCCCTGTGCGTCTGCACGGCAACAACAAAAAGTTCTAAAAGAGAATTATAATTAAAGTAAAAATTATTTCCATTTCAGGTGTTTTCATTCTCTGGTTTACCACCAGCGGATGCTTCAGAGATGTGTGTGCCACAGTTTGAGAACCACTGTTCTAATGTTTGTCCACTTGAACTATTTTAACATTTTCAGAGTCCAGAAGCCAAAAAACTTTTTAAGATGTAATGAAAAATAAATCATTGGAGACAAAACTACACATTCTTTTATGTTCTGTTCCATTCTATTCTATTCTATTCTGTCTGGTGTTTAGACCCCCCCCAGTTCAAAAAGGAGGAAGAAGACGAAGCTGCTGCTGACCTTCAGCTGACCTCCCATTATGTGTGTGTGTTTGTGTGTGTGTGTGTGACATGTCTATTGACAGCATTTTTCTTGTGGTTTGTTGATAATAAATATAATATAAATATGAATAATAAATCAGGTCATGAGGAAACGTGTTTTTATGTATTTTCACACTGAAGAATTTCTGTATATTTTTATGTTTTTTAGCAGTTTGACGGCGTTTATTCAAAAATCTGATTTCTGTGCAGTAAATATGATCAAAAACAGAAAATTAAGAGAATAAAAAGTTATCTGTTTATCTGCAGCTACGAACAGATTATACTTTGACCTTATTTTGAAAGTTTGGAGCTCTTTTTTAAAAAAATCTTATTTCCAACAGAAAATGATTTCTTATATTCTATATGTTAACACATTTTTGTCCTGTTTTGCCAACATTCAATATGATTATTTTTTTCTTTTGACTTGCTTTTTGTTTTATGTGGATGTATGATTTTTGAGCTTTATTTGAAAATTTGTAAAAGATTAATTAAAAAAAAGAATAAAAAAAAAATATCTGTACAAACTCAAATCAAATAAAACAATTATTCTGAACTATTTATTTACACACAAATCTGCAAATGTTACTAAATCAATTACTTCACAAACGTTAATATATATTTATTACAATTACATTTAATTTCGTTTTAGAAAAATTTCCCTTAATTCTCTCTTCAACTTTTATTAAAAAGGTGTAAAATGAAATGTAGAAAAAACTCTGTTCTGTTAAATATCAAATTAGTTTGTTTTAACATTAATGTTTCTATAAATTCAAGATTAAACTTATTTTAAAAATGAAACTTCACAAAAACTGTGAGAAATGAAATTGAGCAATTTTGGAAATTCTGATATTTAAGATTAGAAATTGTTTGAAGTAAAATCTATTTCTGTCTTTGTAAAAACGTTAAAAAACAATTATAAAGACAAAAACAAAAAAAATCATAAATTCAGGCAACAAACAAGAAAAAAAAGAATGAAAATAACGTGCTGGAAAATTTATATTAACATATCAGCTTTACTAAATTTGATGACATTATTGTGAGCAAATGCTAGTTGGTTAATATGTTATTAGTTTTAAAGCACAATTTACATATTTATGACTTAGGTTATGAAAACAAATCTGAATAAGTTAAATAGAAATTTTAAATTAAGTTTTTTTTACTGCATAAATTTTAGTTTGTGTTTATTTTATTTGTTCTATTTACAATTAAAATTAAAAGTTTGAAATTATGTGTGAAATTTTTTTTCCTTAATTATTTTAGTTTTTCTGCTGTAATCTTTTTTCAGTCTAAATGGAATCATTTCACTTTGAGTTAATGTTTTATTTAAAAATTATGCTGTAAATAAAATTTAATGTTGTTTAGACCTACAACAAACAAATTTGTTAAAAACCGGCTGATAAAATGTCAGATCATTCCTAAATAAACTGCAGTAGAATTTGCATTATAGTTCAGAATAGTTTATTAAAATTAAAGAGTAAATTTAAGACTTCAGGATGGAAAGTTAATAGTCTGAAAGAAAAATTATAATACAAATAAAGAATTTAGACGTAAACAACATTTATGTCTTTTTCCTCACATTTATCTATCAAATTTACAGAATTAAACTAAAATTAAATGTAATTTAGTGAACTAATGATTTATATGAAAGTTTAAGGCAGTTTTAAGGTTTACAAAATGACTTTCTGTTTGCTTATTTAGCATTTTTTTTATCATTTTAATATAACAATAATAATAATAATAATAATAATAATAATAATAATAATTGAAGAACAAGAAGAAAATGAACGAACGAATTAATGGTTGAATGGATGAGACAGGATGATGTGATGATGCTGACCTCTTTCTTCGTCATTTGTACCTTTAGCTCGGCGTTTTGATGGAGCCTTTGAAATGCAGCCGCGGACTGTCATGCAAATGTGGTCCGACATGGAGAGCCTGCAGGCCGGAGGAGGAGGAGGAGGAGGAAGGTCTTATTTAATCTGAGTTTAATTCTGGATTTGTGTCTATTTTAAAAACGTTAATGATAATATTCGGTATGAGAATTAAAGAAAAGACTGGAAATGAAGTGAAGAGAAGAGGAAGGGGGAGAGAGAGAGAGAGAGAGAGAGAGAGAGAGAAGAGCAATAAAACTCCCCATGTGACCGCAGGAGCACTTTTTAACGGATAGCTGATGGAGGGAGAGAGAGAGAGAGAGAGAGCACAGGTGGAGGTGTGGACAGGTAGATAGAGAGAGAGAGATAGAGGAGGATAGCTAGTTGGTCACGTACACTGACCCAGCAGAGACCGGATCAGGCTGGATCCGCACTATGCTGAGGGAGCCCCCTCACCTGGAAAGATGTATGTGAGTTACCTGCAGCTGGACAAGGACCCCGCCATGTACCCGCACCAGAACCCAGTGACCCGCCACCCGGGCCTCAGCCTCAGCCCGCAGAACTTCCCAGTTCCCGCCCCGCAGTACTCCGACTTCCCCGGTTACCACCACCACCACCACCACATCCCGATCAATAACGACCCGCACACGAGCCAGCAGGCTGGGCCCGGAGGCTGGAGCCCCGCTTACCCTCCGCCGCCACCACCGTCCCGGGATGACTGGTCGTCCCACTACGGTCATCAAGCCGCCGCTGCGGCCGCAGCAGCTGCAGCGGTCGCCGCCGCCGGTGGACCACCGGCGGGGTCTAATGGGTCCTCTGTGGGTCCCAGCCTTGGCTTCAGCCCTCCAGAGTTCCCCGGGCAGTCCCCCGCGCTGCTGCCCGCCTCCCTCAGCACGTCAGCCGGGCAGATGTCGCCCGGATCACCGCAGAGGAGGAACCCGTATGACTGGATCCGCCGCTCCTCCGCGCCGCCCTCCAACACGAGTAAGAGCTCACCTGTCCGGCTTTCAGCCTCACGGTGACCCGCTACAAGAACCGGTTCCTCATTATTCCTCATTATTCAGATAACAGAAAACACGTCATATTCCATATTTTTAACTGTTCTGATAATATTAATACTAATAATATAATTGTTATATTAGTCTACATTAAGCAGGATTTGGGATTTTAAATCCCTCTGATATTTCCAATAATATTTCCATAATATCGCAATAATATTTCAGAGTTTGGTTTTAAAATATGAATAATATTAATGTTGTTATTTTACAGTAGCTTCATGCGGATCTATTGGTTTTGTTCTATTTGTAAAAACGCATTTTTATTGTTATAAAAAGGCCAAAATATTTGAACATTGACTGTTATTCTTTGTCAGGAATATTGTCATGATATTTTCTACTTTCATTTATCTCAGATTCATTAATATTTTTAGATTTGACTGAAAGTCACATTTAAGGAACATGAGAGTTTTAATTAAATGAAGTGAGAAAATTAAACTAAATGCGATGAACATGATGAATGAAATTATTCCAGATTACAGAGCGACGATGCAGCATAATAATAATAATAATAATAATAATAATAATAAGAGTGGGTCTGGATTTTTCGTCATTTTAGGATTGAAAAGCTGAAATATGATTCTCATATTTATTTAAAAAAAGGAAAAGACTGAAATATTAAGTCAGATTTCGCTTGATTCTGTTGCAGTTGTCTTCTTTTTTAAGAGTTATAACAATATTTATTTTAATCATTACTGATAAATTATATATTTTAAACATATAAAAAGTAAAAATAGATAAATGTAAATTATGAGTCACTTTTCCTGCGCTCTGAGCATGCGCAGACTGGTGGACGTAAATATGGTTTGTGTTGAGGTGAGAAACAACAAGACAACAAGCCCGTTCCCACTTTCAAGTGTGTGTGTGCGTGTGTGTTTGTGTGTGCGCGCGCGTGTACACTGCTTATATCCGGGTTACCATGAAATACATGGAAACATTCCTGTTTTTACAACCTAAAAAATCCTCTGAGGACAAACTGGGAAATGTCCTATAGATTCTAGGACAGTTAAGACAATTAAGACAATTCTCCTTCATTTACAGGAAAACAACATGTTCATATAAGGACATTTCAAAATAAGAGCCTGAGCATCATTCAAGAATTAAAATCAAAAGCAAAATGTCTCTCTCTCTCTCTCTCTCTCTCTCTCTCTCTGTTTTTCTGCTTCAGCGCAGCAGAAATCAGAACTTTTCACAGATGTCAGATGTTCCATTAAAACTAAAATGTTTGACTTTTGATTCACCACAGCGACCGACACACACACACACACACACACACACACACACACACACACCTGCTGGTCAGTGTGTGTTTAGTGTTAATATTGAATCAGAGTGTGTTAAAGAGAGCTGAGAGCCTCTTAATTAACCCAAACACACACACACACACACACACACACACACCTCAGCATGTGTGTGTGTGTGTGTGTGTGTGTGTGTGTGTGTGTGTGGAGGTTGGAGTCTCTGATGAGGTTTCAGGTTGTTTGACGAGGTTGTAGTTGAAGTGTTTGGACTCTGAGGCTGCTGAGGAGGAGGAGGAGGAGGAGGTCCATGGAGGTCCTCTGAGTCGGACAGCAGGGTCTAGTGTTGTTTAAGGAGGTCCAGGCTCCTGAGGAGGTCCTGGGTCCTTCTGGTCTGGGTTCAGGCTGTCAGGAGTTTTAGGATAATTCAGGGTCAAAGGTGATTTTCTGATTTTAGTGAAGTCATTGACAGACATTTCTAGAAAATTCTTCATACCAGAATGAAATAATGTCACTTTCACTGAACATGAAAGAAAGAAAGAAAGAAAGAAAGAAAGAAAGAAAGAAAGAAAGAAAGAAAGAAAGAAAGAAGGCTATTTTATTCACATTTCATAAAAACTCAGTCTGACGTGTTTGGTACGTAGAGATGAGAGGATGAATAGAAAGAGAAGATAATGTGTGGCTGCATGCAAATCCACCTGAGAGCAGGTGTGTGTGTGTGTGTGTGTGTGTGTGTGTGTGTGTGTGTGTGAATATAAGCGAGCGATGAGACGCTACATAACGCGTCATAAAGACACAACAACCATAAACTCATTGCTGCTGCTGATGTGAGATTCATCAGGAGTTTGTGTTGGTAGAAATCATCCACAAAGACCACGCCCACAACCTAATGAGCTAACGACCATACGAGCTAACGAGCTGACTCAGCACTTCAGCTCACATGTGTGAAGATGTCAAAGGAGTCAGATATTCTCAGATCTGTTTTGGTCACATGTATAAATAAATCACGTATCAGATATGTCAGGGCGACTTTAAAGAGCCGGTAAAACTGCCTGTTTTCACTCAGCGTGCACAGTGCTGCAGCAGCAAGCGAGACGAGACATGTTCAACTTAGCAAAGCTTCCAAAATGTCCTCAAGGTTTTTATCTGAGAGACATTCTGCAGAGACATGTCACATGTCCATAAAATGTTCTGTCATTTATGTTCAAATGTTTATGACGTGTGTGTGTGTGTGTGTGTGTTTCAGACGGTAAAACACGGACTAAAGATAAATACCGTGTGGTTTACACCGACCACCAGCGTCTGGAGCTGGAGAAAGAGTTTCACTACAGCAAATACATCACCATCAGGAGGAAGGCGGAGCTAGCTACAACACTCAGTCTATCAGAGAGACAGGTACAACACACACACACACACACACACACACACACACACACACACGCGTTTGCACCACGTTGCTTGTGGGACTTCCATTCATTTTCTGGAGCATGAACTCTAACAGTCACATGACAATTGGAGTTCGTGCTCCAGAAATGAAATGTTAGCCAAAGCTTTAGCAAATGAAATGTTGAAACATGAAACAGTGCTGTATTATTACCTGTACACAGGTAATAATACAGCACTGCACACTTTCAGGGTTTGCGTTGTTTATTTATTTTTATTTATTTGTTTATCGTTGGCTCCGCCTGTGCTGCTCACGTTACAATAAACGTTCACAACACCGCCCCCTGTGGTTTCTGTAGGTACTGCATCTCAGCGTCACGTTAGTTCTGGATGATGCGCACAAACGACGCTTCAAACCAACGCTAAAACATGTGACGGCCATCGTATGTACGCATGTAGATAACGTGACGTATAAACGAGGTTTACAGTTGGTCTTCTTAGGCAGATATGACTAAATACACATACAGCAGGAAGGGAGTTATAAATAAAGGTAACACCTGTCTTTCTTTCAGGTGAAGATCTGGTTCCAGAACCGACGGGCTAAAGAGCGGAAGATCAACAAGAAGAAACTCCAGCAGCCCGCCTCCTCCACGACCACACCCACGCCACCCCACCCCACCCACAGCAACGGCGCCACTGCCAGCAACAATGGCAGCGGAGGAGGAGGAGGTGGCAGCATCGCCATGGTAACGAGCAGCAGTGGCAGCAACGGGTTGGTGTCTCCGTCTTCGCTGCCTCTGAGCATCAAAGAGGAGTACTGAGGAGGGGGCGGAGCTTCTAATGGATGCTGAGGCTGAAAGCGAGTCGAGGATCTGGACTAAAATCAGAGATTCTCCTGAAAACTCGACCAGACTGAAAGTCTGAATCTCACCAACCAAACAAACCAAACATGCTGCATGAAAACTGGAGAGCTTTGCTGTTCTTAGATCGTTACCACTAGTGAGGCAACAAATCTAGTCTTGAGGAAACGCCGCGCTGCTACCTAAAGCCAAAGCCTTTTCTCTGTACGGTGGCCTCTTCAGGACATCTGACACTCAGCTTTCATCAGGCTAAGCTGCACTTTGAGCTAAATGCTAACATTAGCATGCCAACATGCTAACAGTTATCATTATATATCAGTTTAGCATCTTAGCTTGTATCATACTAACATGCTAATGTTAGAACGTCAATATGTACACATTTAGCAGCCTAATGTTTTGCATGGTCAAAGTGCAGCTGAGGCTGATGGGAAACGAGACATTTTTCAGGGAATCTTGTCGGCATAAATTCTGACCTGCTGGTGGCGCTAAACGAAAACATCAGCAAAGTGATGGGGGTTCATCCTCTGAGGACCAGGAACGACTGAAACACATTAGCGGACATTAGAGACGTTTCAACCTGCACAAAGCTTTTGAGTAATTCTTGGATGTTGACGCTGTGATGTCATCATGTCGCACGGCTTCCTGCAGAGCTGCTCTTCCTCATTTTTACCGGAAAATTAACAAATCCATGAAAACAGCGGCTCCGTCTTCATCATCCAAACTCACAAAACTTTATTTGTTGCTTTAAAAACCTTTTTATGAAGTATTTACTTAAGTGTAAATTTAAATGATGCTTATAAAGATCGACTGGTAAAAAAGTGTTTGTTAAATGTGCCAATTAATAATTTGGAGGTAATTAAGAGGATAAATTACTGAAAGTAAGAATAAAAAGTAAAATACAAAGACCTTTTTAAAGCATATTGGTGGAAAATTTGTTTTAAAATCTGTTAATTGAATCAGAAAGAAAGAAGTGGAATCACTAATTAACATATTTAATAATCTTAACGTTCATTAATACTGACTTGTAAAATCTGCGTATTTCTTAGAATCTGTAAAAAAACAAGGATTTTTTCAAGCTGTTATTTAGTTTTTATAATGAGGAGTTTTCTAAAATCAACTTTAAAAAAGAATTTTGAAGAATTAAACGTGATTTTCTTGATAAGTTGTGACTTTTTTACCAGCATCATTTCAACAAACATTTAATTAATGGCTTCATAAATATTTTTTAAATGCATAAATTAATCAGTTATAATTAATAAGTGAATTCTGAAAACTTTAAGAGTTTTTCAGCTCATTTATGTAAATAATAATAACAATAATAATAATAATAATAATAATAATAATAATAATAATAATAGTAGTGGTTTTGGAGTTTGATCATACAACAGCTTCATGAATCCGCCTCTCAAACCAAAACCAAACCACCTGACGCACCTGAGACAGGTGAGTTTGTTTTGTGTTAGAATGTGATGTAAATGTTCTGATTGACACTTTATCATGTTTATATTCAAAGTGTAATTTGTATTAAAACCAAAAAGCTTTATTCAAAGATGATGTCGTCCTCTATTTAACACGCAGGAAAAGAAAGAAAACAAAAAGGAACAAAAAGAATTAATAAAAGAATTTAACCGACAAAGTGAAAAAACAACCAAACGGCCAAAAACAAAGAAGAAAGAATAACGAACAGCAGAGAGATGAAATAAAAGAATGGAAGAAGCAGAGAATTAGGAAGTACACACACACACACACACGCACACACACGCACACACACACAGCATGCTGGGTGTGGTGTCCAAAGTGCAGAGAAGAACACTGAGCAAACACAGTGCAAGATCCTACTATCTGCTGTGTGTGTGTGTGTGTGTGTGTGTGTGTGTGTGTGCNCAGCCCTATCTGTAACTGATAGAGACTATCAGCAGTGTGTGCATGTGTGTGTGTGTGTGTGTGTGTGTGTGTGTGTGTGTGTGTGTGTGTGTGTTTCCTCAGTAAGACCTTTGTCCTTCTGGATCCATTTTGCCTCCAACAACAGCCCTATCTGTAACTGATAGAGACTATCAGCAGTGTGTGCATGTGTGTGTGTGTGTGTGTGTGTGTGTGTGTGTGTGTGTGTGTGTGTGTGTTTCCTCAGTAAGACCTTTGTCCTTCTGGATCCATTTTGCCTCCAACAACAGCCCTATCTGTAACTGATAGAGACTATCAGCAGTGTGTGCATGTGTGTGTGTGTGTGTGTGTGTGCGTGTGTGTGTGCATGTTTGTGTGTGTGTATGTGTGTGTGAGTGTGTGCGTAGGTGGTCAGGCGGCCATCTTGAACTTGAGGCCTGAACTAAAACTCTATGTTACTTGTTCAGGTGTTGACAGAAACGACATGAAGAAGTTGCGTTTTGTCCAGCAGCGCCTCCTTCCTGTCAGATGATGTCATCGTTTGCTGAGTGTTCTGATGTTGCCATGGTGACTGAAACTGTAGTTATGGTGCCGTGGTCATTTTGATAGAAGGGAGAGAAGGAATGTTGACTTTTCTGTGATTCTCTGTCCACCATTTCACTGAAATTTAGCCATGTGTTCTTGCACACACACTTGTGGGTGGTTGCCTAGCAACAGAACACTGATGGTGGCCTGCTGTAGTTTCATTCCGTTTGTGCTGTTTGTGAACGTCACGTCTACAGAAAACCAGTGTCGTTATCTGTCAGGTCAGGTCTGAGCCAGTCTGCTGCGAGCCTGAATCTGGGCTAGTGATGGTGAACGTGGGCTAGTGATGGTGAACGTGGGCTAGGCACAAAGTGTTTAAGCTAGTTACGATGAGGCTTAGCTCATCAGTGTGTGTTTGAAAGAGAGAGATGCAGTCTGTTTCTGGGCTAGTCGGTTTGGGCTAGTCAGAATAATTCCGACTTGCTCACAGATGTCGTCAGGAGATAACGGTGTTAATATTTCTCACACTGGAATGCGGGTGAAAATGTGGGTGTGATTTCATGATCTCCACTCGATTCTTAACAGGGATAATGGGGCACAGTTTCACTTTCACTTCTCCCTGTGGACGCTGTGACAGAAATTAACAAAAGAGAATTAAAACCCTGCAAACTTTCACACTTCATCACACCTGACCAATCACAGTGTGAAGTGGGCGTGGCTGGCGGATGTCGCCNACTTTCACACTTCATCACACCTGACCAATCACAGTGTGAAGTGGGCGTGGCTGGCGGATGTCGCCGTGTTACAGCGGTGACCAGCACCTTCAGACTCTCAGAGAGGAAGTTTATTGTGGCGTTTAACAATCATTTCTAGAAAGTTCCTGGAACCAGCTGATCTGTACGTGAAACAGGCGTGCTGATGATTTATCACTTGTTGAAAGAAAATTAAAGGGCCATACTGGTGATTTTGCATGTTTGAGCCCAATATATACAACTTGCATACATGAATGTTACTGATAACTGTTTTCCTAAACATAAATCTACAGTATGTTTTAGTTTTCCTGTTATTTTGTCAGATTCACTAATTTTTCAAAATCAAATGTTCAGGTGACATGTCAGTCTTAAAGTTTCACCTGCTGACACGTCTGAATGTAGAGACACGGCCGAGTTCATTTCTCAGTAACAGTCCTCTTCTCCTGGGACTATATTTCCTGGTGGAGGAATACATTTTCTTCCATGTAGGTCCATGTTGGATCAGTTACATAAAATAACTTTGACAAAAATAAAAACGGCACCTTGTTCTCTGTGGTGATTATTTATCTCAGCACGTTTCACATCTCTGAAGTTAATTTTTATGTCGTACTGGAATGAACTGAAACTAATGACAATCTGGAAGGTAGGAAAAACAATTCTAATATTCACAGCTGCAGTACTACATTTTGGCAAATGACTGTCAGTAACATGTATGTGGGTTTTATTTTTTGGGCTCAAACATGCAAAACCACCGGTATGCTCCTTTAGGGACTCAGCAACAAAGCTAAAGATTAAAAATGAGACTGATGAGCTGAAACTCTTGTTTGTGTGCGGCTGCAGGAAGCGTGTTTTTGGCATGTGAAGGTTAGGCTGATGTGAAGGTAAAGCGGTCGGTGACAGCTGTGCTCGCCGCTTCACGCCTGAGTCAACACGCATGATGAGAGCTGCTTCGTCTCGTTACTGCCATAAAGTTTATTGGTGCTGCTGCTGTAAAAGGTTTCAGCAGGGAGACGCTGAAATGTTTGTGGAGGAGGCGTGATGAGCTCCAATAGCAGCCGGACACATCACGCCACGTTTACACCAAACGCACCTTCATCACCCTCTCAGCACACAGCTTCCTGTCTAAAAACACCACGACACACACACACACACACACACACACACAGCCTTCCTCATAAACCTAATCATCAGCACATGAAGGTCTTCTTCCTCTTCCTCACGGCGGTGAAGGTACCAGATTCAATTTCTAGTTTTGAGGGTTCTTGTAGTTTTGACATGATGCACAAAGGTTAAAGGTTAAAGGTTATTTTTTCTGTCAGTAAAGGTGAACCAGACAGGTGAGCTACGTGATCGTTTTTACAGATTATTTGTCACGTAAAGCATTTCAACAGCACGGCTTTTTGTGAAAGATGAGTTAGCTGAAAAGTGAAAGTGAGCGTGGCGGGTTAAGGAGTGCTGTGACCGTGTTAACGATGTGACCGTGTTAACGATGTGACCGTGTTAACGATGTGACCGTGTTAACGAGTCCTTGTTATCTCTCAGGTCAAACGTTCAGCAGTCGCAGCACGAAGTAAAGACGATTACTGATTTACTGATTGATACCGTAATAAACCAGGACCCTGAATGCACCATTCTCTGTTTGTGTTGATGTTGATATCTCTGATGATCCATAAACACACCGTGTGTCAAAGAAAAGTATTTTTAAAGGACCATATCAGTGATTTTACATTTTTAAGCCTAATAAATACACTCACATACATATTTTGTTAAAACCAATTTCCAAAAAGTAAAACCAGATTTTAATTTTTGAGTTATTTTGCCAAATCCAATTGTTCATAAACAAATGATCAGGTGAAACAACGACCTTAAAATTCTGTTTCACCTGCTAACATTTATGCATGATTACAGAAGTCATGGTCATTTTTAATTTCTCAGAAAAAGACATCTTCTGCTGGACTATATATTATATATATGGCAGAGAAATACATCGTCTTTTGTGTTGGATCATTAAATTAAGTAACTTCAACAAAAATAAGAACGATGATTGATTCTCTGTGATGATTATTTGTCTCAGCACGTTTCAAGTCTCTACAAATTGATTTTTATGTTGTATCAGAATGAATTGAAACCAATGACAGTCTGGAAGGTAGGAAAAACAATTCTAATATTTACCACTCCAGTAGTTTGTTTTAGAAAAAGGTTGTCATACATAAATATACATCCCAGCATACTACATACGTAACATGTATGTGGGTTGTAGCTCAAACATGAACCAGAATGTTCCTTTAAGCTCATTTAGCTCCACATGCTAATGCATTGTAGGGTTGAGTCTCATGGCTCTCACCATATTTACTAAAAACAACCTCAGACTAAATGAAAGACGACTGTGCGACAGAGTTAACGAGCAACAAACATCTAACGAGATAAAAACGCGCCCAGCTAAAAGGAGAGAAACGAGTCATCCAAACCGACCAATCAGAGTAAAGTCTGTGTCACATGCTGCGACTGGACTCAGAATGTCTCAGAATCTCCGACTTCCACCTGGGAAAGCCAAAGAAAATGTGTCCTAACTCAGATTCTGACTCGGAAAGTCAGACAAGTTAATGTCGTCATGTCAACGTGCTTAAACAGTAACTTCTCTATTAACAAATGAACATTTAGAATCGTTCAGTCTAAACCAATCAGCACGCAGACACGGTGACAGGTTAAACAGGAGCCGTTTGAAAAGGTAAACGGCTCAGAAGTGTCTGACTTCCTGCTGCTCACACCAGCAACACAATGCTGCCGAGCTGTGCGGCCTGGCCACGCCCCCTCACACACACACACACACACATGATGATTGACAGCACGGCGGCCATTTCAGGGTTCACTTCACGTCTCCAAACAAAATGGCTGCCAGCGCTGCTCTGATGTAATGAAGTGGTTAAAGCTGCAGTTTTCCTGATGGTCTATTTTTACGTTTTCATCGTCTGAAGATAATCACAGCAAATAACAGCAAAGACAACAAAGCAGAGAGCAAATATCAGCTCCTCCATAAACGCTCGCCGCCACCGCTGCCACCGCCGCCGCCGCCGCTGCGTCTTTATGGGCCATTTTACCATAAACTTTCATTTACAATATCCTTACAGCCCTAATAGGCTATGATTGGCCGCGTTGATTGTGGATAAACAGTGAAGCAGTAAAGAAACGGTAGTACGCCGTAAAAAACGATAAACGTGAAGACACGACTCGCACTACTGGAATTTAACACGTGTGAAAATATGACACTTAATTCTCCACTATCACACGTTACATGAGCTTTACGACTGTTATAAAGAGATAAAAACAGGAAAATCAGAGAAAATCCAGAAACACACGTTTACACACAAACGTCAAATAAAAACAAGTTTTAGTAGATAAAATCACAATTAAAATGAATAAATTACAGCATTTTAATTTCATTAAATTTAAGCCTTTCGTTTAAAAAAAAACACTCTTGTCAATTAAAAAAAACAGTTTAAGTACAAAATGTAAATTTAAAAAATAAACATATGAACATTTAAATAAAATGAGTTTTATTGTTTATAATATGATTTACGACGTTATGATTTACACATTTAACAACTTAAGATAAATTCAGAGAAACAGAAAACTAAATAAAAATAAAACACGATGAAATGAAATAAAAACAAACAGAAACGCAAATTTACTTTACTTATATTTTTAATTATAATAATACAAATAAATGTAAACAATAAATAATAGAGAAATTTAAATAAGTTTAAAATTCAAAAGTAGAGATTGAGAATATTAGTGTGTGTGTGTGTGTGTGTGTGTGTGTGGTTAACCTTTGCCCTCTGATAGGCTCCTCGTTTCATCACTGACTTCTCTCCAAGTTCATGTTTGGTAACTGAGCTGTGAGTTTTAGCGTTAGCTCAGAGCTTTAGCATTTGCCATCCATCCATCCATTATCATCCGTTATCCAGGTCGCCGTGGCAATAGCCTAAACGTTTTTATTTATTTATTTATTTATTTATTTTTATTTCATTGCTTTAGCGTTTGCTCTGAGTTTAAATGTTAGCTATGAGCTTTAGCGTTAACTTTGACCTTTGTGTGAGTGCTGAGCTTTAGTGTTAGCAGGGCGTGTTAGCTGACAGAAGCATAGACAGGCTAACCCTGACCTCTGACCTCTGGCCTCAGAGCGACACGAAAAACACAGAAAGTTCATTAAGTTCCAATTTCAACACGAAAAGCAACGAGCTGAAATCTGCATGAGAGTGGCGACACGGAACGACTGAGACACGAACTCACAACATGCTAGTCAACCACACACACACACACACACACACACACATCAAAGCACCCCTCCCTGCTGTGCTTCAGTCAGTGTGGCTCCAGCAGTTAGTAACCTGTGTTTGACTAGTGTGTGTGTGTGTGTGTGTGTACACACACACACACACACACACACAGTAATAATGTTTGCTTTGTAATAGTCAGATAATCAGGTTGTCACGCTGCGTTGGTCACAAATAATCACTAATCAGTGAAAACCTCAGATTTTACTCATAAACAGTAAAAATGTACTCGAGTATCAAAGGAAAAGTACTCAGAGTGAAGAAGCTGGATACCTGTGTCAAACTAGAGAGAAAGAAACGATGGAGCGTAGAAAGAAAGAAAGAAAGAAAGAAAGAAAGAAAGAAAGAAGAAAAGAAAGAAGGAACTTGAGTTACTTTCACAGCTGAATATTAATCATAGAGAGAAATCTGAACCTTTTTCTTTTCTACTAAGGCTTTCTGCTATTAGGGGTCAAAGGTCATGACCCTGGGACAGGACTCACACCTCAGAGCTTCCCTATGCTACACATGCTAATTGTCCTAAAGCATGCTAATCTGGCTCGCTCTTCCTGCTGTCCGCCATTGTTTACCCAGACTGCACCTGTGAAGTGTGACCTCATCAGACACGTGGCGTGAACTTTGACACCAGGACAGGACAAGAGAGAGAGAGAGAGAGAGAGCGATTCAGAAAATGTTAAAAAGTTGAAATGTAATAATGTTTGTAATAATAATTTGTAAAGATATATATTTATTAACTAAATTATAAATATCTTAAAAATCTTCCTGTTTTTTCTCTGATATGAAGGACAGAAACTCTGACAGGCTGTTAAAGTTAATCATTTTAAAGTGTGTGTGTGTGTGTGTGTGTGTGTGTGTGTGTGTGTGTGTGTGTGTGTGTGTGTGTGTGATGGTTCTCATGGCTTTATGGTCAGATGTGTTTGAATGTGTCCATAAACTCTGCAGGTAAACATGAGGACAACCTGTTCAAGAGTTAGTAACACACACACACACACACACACACACACACACACACACAATGTGTTGCAGATCAGCAGGAGTGAGGTCAGAGGTCAGAGGTCATGTTCTTGTGAAGCAGTGAGCATGGCTGGAATGTAACAGTACTTTTACTCTGTACTGCAGTAAGTTAGTGCGGACTGAAACACGGCAGGAAGTAAACTTCAGGTAAATACATCAAACTCATATTCAGCTTTGACTGAAAACATGCCGGTTAGCTCAGACTGACCTCTGACCTCTGACCTCTGAGACCGGGTGAGAGTAATGCAGGAAGTTACGTGTAACACACTAGGCGAGAGCTGGTTTACAGCAACATGGAGGTGGTGTTGTGTTTTTTTAAACTCTGCACACGTGACGGCTGCCACGCGTGTCCTGCTGTGTTTGACATGTTGGTCGTTCATGTCCTCCACACGTGTGTAAAACTTAAAAACTGCAGAGTTGTGTTTCACGCTCTGTCTGCTGCTTCTCTCCTCATAACATCAGAAAAACGCCATCTTCCTTTTCTTTATAACTAAAATATTTCTCTTATGACTGAATTATTTTTGCAGGTCTTCCAGCACATCTGAGGTCATACGTGTTTCAGGCTCCATCTCGCCCCCTAGTGGATGTCATATTTAAACCTCCAGGTTAACGTAAACATGTATGTTGTCAGCAACACCTTCCTTACATGTTCATGTCCTTCCTTACATGTTCATTTCCACATGCATGTACAGCCACAGCACGCCTGTGTAAAGGGCTGGTTGTCATCTGAAAGCAGCTCTTTGATTGGCTGAGTCAGCGATAAGCCTCTTTATGACGCGTTTCTTATCTGTTTCCCTGCAGGAAGTCAAAGCGTGTCGTGTTCTGCTGGATCCAGTAGATCCTCAGATCTTTGACATTTGTCGACACATTTTTATTAACTTTTCTCCCTCAAATTCTGACTTTATAAAAAATTCACTTATGGAAATTTAATTTCATGGGTGGAAAAAAGCTAAAAGTTTGTACATTTTGACACGAACCTTTAGATTCCTGCTGAGATTCAGCTGTTTTGTGATTTTACTTTTGATTGAATGCAGCTTTTATTTTTCATGTTAAAGCTGCACAGAAAATCTGAACGTTTCTGAAAAACATGTAAACAACAAGGACATTGTGTTTGTTGTTTACGAGGACTCAAATTAGATCATATGGCGCTCAGTTGTTACTATTTTAGATTTTTGAACAAAATTTAATTACAGTTTATTTCCTTGGTCTTATTTAAGACTAAAATTTTTGTTGAATTTAGAAATTTCTCAAATTAAAAATGTTTTTGATTTAATAGAAAAAAAGAAAGCTCTCTCTCTTTCTGTCATTCACACTCACGCAGTCTGGTTTGTTGATGCTGTAGCGCCCCCTGCAGGCTCTCTGCTATACATTTCATGTTTTTATAGTATTTTAAGGCCTGAGGGAATCTTTAATTTGGAGAGTAGCAATTTATTTTATCATGTCATCATATATTTTTGATCAACATCTGTAAAATAATTAGTAACTGCAACCTTCAGATAATGAAGTGGAGTAAAAAAAAGTTAAAAAATTAAAGCAAGTATATCGCTTGAATATTTGAACTTGAAAGATTAAGAGATTTTCCCAAAGGATAAAACCACAAAACATCAGGAAAGCTGAAATACTGTTTTATCCTTTGGGAAATGATTGTCAGTAACATAACATGTATGAAAACTGAATATATTAGGCTCAAGCGTGTAAAATGTGTGGAATGGTCCTTTATTTCCTTGTTGTTGTTTGGAAGCCGAGCTGTAATATCGTTTGTGTTCTGATCTCACGAGATGAAGAGTCTCGCGGGACAGAGTTGTATGTTGGCGGCTGTGGCCGGCAGGTGTCGCTGTCACGTGACCTCCGTGACTCGTCAGATGAAAACCGCAGAAGAAGAAGAAGAAGAAGAAGAAGAAGCAGCGAAGACGCCGCAGCAGAAACAGAAATGTCCGCTCCGAAAACAATTCCTAAAGACGCTCAGGTACGCGCATTAAACACCAAACCAGCCGTTCGCTTTAACCGGCTTCTTTAGTCTGGGCGGACAGGAAAGAAAGTTCTTTCTCTGCGAAGCCGCTAACTTAGCTTGCTAGCTTGTTGTCCCGTTCACAAGAACAGACGTGAGCTAACGAGTTAGCCTAGCATGCCGCCAGAAGCTAACATGTTTGTTTTTAGCTAAACATTCCGGATGAACTTTATGCAGAATAAAACAATTTTAGAATTTTCATTTTAATTTGTTCGTAATTTACTTCGTAAAAAGCTGCCCATTAAAAAAAAGAAATAAACATTTTTGGTTGTGAAAATGTTAACGTTTTTGATAAATTTGCCAAATTTCTACTTGTTGACAAAAAATTGATTCTCGAAAATATATATAAAAAAGTAATAATTAGAATCGCATAATTAAATATGCGATTCTTCAAAATAAGAGTCTCAAAAGCAGTTTTTTAAAAGCTCTTTCCCAAAACATTGATCTGAGAAATTAAATTTACTCCAAAAAGTAATAAATAAATAAATTACAGAAAATAATCAAATGAGTGACTGACCATAAAAAAACAAGGCGTGGCTTATTTTCAGGTGATGATCCAGATCCTGAAGGACATGGGCATCATGGAGTACGAGCCCAGAGTCATCAACCAGATGCTGGAGTTCACCTACAGTGAGTCGCTGCACACAACTCACCTTTAAAGGACCATAACGGCGATTTTCTATGTTTGAGCCAATCATATACAACCTGCATACATGTTACATTACTGTTAACCATTTTTCTAAACATATTACTATACTACATATTATTATACATATTACTGTACTATAACAAACTATATTACTGTAGTAGGAAATATTAGAATTGTTTTTCCTACCTTCCAGACTGTCATTGGTTGCAGTTCATTCCAGTACGACATAAAATTGTAGAGGTTTGAAACATGCTGAGATAAATAATCATCACAGTAAACATGACATCTGTTAAATGTTTTGTCAAAGTAACTTCATGTAACTGGTTCAACACGGAGCTAAAATGTATGCCTCTGCCAGGGAATATAGTCCCAGGAGACAACGGCATCACTGGTATTGTCCTTTAAAATCTTATACAAGTTCTAATATAAAGCTGTTAGCCCTGATGCTATCAGGTTAATGTGGATCCACTGCAGCAGAAACAGCATGCAGCTCTGTAGAATCCATGATAACGGGCCTCCTACGATGAAGATGAAGAGGAGGATGAAACTCTTCTTTCTCCACATGTTGTTGTGTTTTTTTCACTCACAGGATACGTGACGAGCATCATTGAGGACGCTAAAATTTATGCCACGCATGCAAAGAAGTCCAGCGTTGATGCTGATGACATCAAACTGGCGATTCAGTGTCGCATGGACCAGTCCTTCACCTCGCCGCCGCCACGAGACGTAAGCCTCCCGCCGCCGCCGCCGCTCTCTTTATGCTGACAGCTTTTGTGATGTTTCTCTGACTTCCTGTGTTCAGTTCCTGCTGGAAGTGGCTCGACAGAAGAACCAGACTCCTCTGCCTCTGATCAAACCGTACGCCGGACCCAGGCTTCCTCCAGACCGCTACTGCCTGACCGCCGCCAACTACCGCCTCAAGTCCATACAGAAGAAGGTGAAGCTCCTTCAGCTCTGAAACTTGTCGCGTTTGTTAGGGTAGGAAAAAAAATCAATTTTTCTGTTAATTGTGATTGAAATTCAAATGATTCTGATATCAGTTCATAAAATGAAAAATTGATCTTTGAAGTCGTGTAGTTTATAATTGAATGTGAGTCGCGTAAGTTCTGTGTGATGGAGCGCGACTCCTCCACTACGGAAAGTGTAGAAGGCCAAGCTGGTACTAAAACAACATGGCGACATGACGCTTTCAGGATGTTTGGACTCATTCTGACTTTTCAAAGTAAAACAACACAAAAGTACCAACATTTGCAAAATGTGGAACTCAAGTAAAATTTTTAGCGACACGATGAACTTGTGGAACCTTGACAAGGTGTCTCTCTCACACACACACACACACTAGTTTATGCTGCTAATGTACATGGTTACCATAGCAACTAGCAGCGTAATTTAAACTCTCACTCTTCTGAGTATGAACCGCATCAGCTTTACAGAATTCATTATTTAGTGAAGAATACAAGCACAGCTCAAAAAACGAGAATAATGAGAAAAACATGTAAAGAGTTTGTCTGATATAAAGTTCAGCTTTAGTTTACCTGTAAACATGTTCTCTGGGCTCTAGAATGTTGAAAGTTTATGAATTCACCTTTTCTCAAAATATCAGAATAAAATAAGGAGGGCTGGTTCTGAGGACCTGAGCCAATCTAAGTTTTTTGTAGTAAACTTTATTGCCGCAGACATGGACAGACATGGACAAGGCTTCTGATGGGACTTTGTCCAAAATGGAATTGCTGACGCTCCATCCAAAGGGAAGTCGGGTTCTGCTGTTCCAGAGCGCCTCAGCGTCTTTCTGAAGAACAAGACAAACGCCGCCTCGCTGAAATCATCAAAAAGAGGTTTGGTCCGTGAGAAGTTTGTGATGTCACTCAGTCGGACGTCCGGCCGAGCCGCCGGACTCAAAGCCCACAGAATCGACTGTTTAGAGGAACGTGGCGGGCTGCTNTCCGGCCGAGCCGCCGGACTCAAAGCCCACAGAATCGACTGTTTAGAGGAACGTGGCGGGCTGCTGATCCCCCTGAGCATGAACCGTTTCCTCCACGCCAAGCATGTTCAGCCCGTCATACAAAAGCAGCAGCAGCTCAGTACTACTGAACAGAACATGAAGAAAACACGGCTTTAGCTGCAGCATCACTCATTAATTAAACTGACAACAAATATGTAACGTTTTCACTTTATGTTTTGAGCTGCACTTATAAACTCGTACTGAAGGATGTCGCTAAGGAAAAATTTACATTTTCATAAATACTCAAGTACAGATACTCATCACACTACTGCAGTACTATAAGTACTTTTACTCCTCTGAGTTTTAGTCATTTTGTCGGTGTTTATCAGCAGATCTGATAAAGATTCAGATTCACCGTTTCTGCTTTTCTCTTCCCGAACGCCGTTTTAACCTTCTTCCTTCCTGTCAGGTGTCTTCGTCAGCCGGCAGGATATCAGTTCCTCGCCTCAGTGTCGGCGCTGTGTCCAGCAGACCGGGCACGCCGACGCTCGGTGAGTTCCCCTCAGCGTCATACGTCACGTGTTTCCTGCTGCAGCAGCCGTGTGTTTATTTACTCCTTCTGTGTCGTGGTTCAGTGCGATCAACAGTGTTATTTCCTCAGGAACACCGTCCGTCCAGTCCATCACCACCAAAGTTGGAACTCCGGTTTCTCTGACAGGCCAGAGGTTCACTGTACAGATCCCGCCCACCTCTCAGACCGCCACCGCCAAGACCAGTAAGAACCAGGCTCCTCCCACTTCACAGCTGCTTCCTGTTTGCTCTCTGACTTGGAGATGTCTCCTAGCAACCAGTTTATACATCTAAGAACTTTACGAGTTTAGACGTGTTTTTAACAAAAACCTTAGTTAAGATTTTAAAGAAACGGAGGGATAGAAACCAGTCATGCTCCTCCTGCTCCTCCTCTTCCTCCTGTTGCTATTGTTGAATGTATTTAACCGTCTCTGCTCTTGTTTCAGTAGCGGCGTCCACGCCAGCCGTCTCCAATGTGCTCATCAACCCGTTGATCGGCTCCAAGAACATCCTCATCACCACCAACATGGTGTCACAGAACGCCAGCGGCGAGTCGCTGAAGAGGAAACACGAAGACGNTCATCACCACCAACATGGTGTCACAGAACGCCAGCGGCGAGTCGCTGAAGAGGAAACACGAAGACGAGGACGACTACGATACTTTATGACGGCGTTGCGGCAGAGAATTCTTCACGTCTGACCGTGAAGCTGCATCAGCCGACGTGTTGATTTGTTCAGACGTGCTGTTAGCTGTAGTTTGTCTCATGTTTTCTCATCTTATTCCCACGAAACTGTCTGGATTTCAACTAGCAACCCTCCCAGCCACAAACCTACAGAGATACATTTACATTAAACTGCTTTCAGAGCAACGTTTAGCCACATTTTCATTATTTGTATTATCATTTCATTTTTATATAAAGTCATTGATTAGTGGATTGGTATTAAAGGACCAGACTGGTGCATGTTTGAGCCCAGTAAATGCTACTTGCATACATGTTATATTATTGACAACATTTTCTTAAACATAAAACTGTGTTTTAGTTGTCATGTTTCTTTCAAACTCGAGTATTCAGGTGAAACACCTTAAAATTGAATGTTTCACCTGCTAACAGGTACACACGACTGCAGAAGACACGGTTGTCTTAATTTCTCAAACATGCATAATCACTGGTATTCTCCTTTAAATGCAGAAGTCCTCAGATAATAGAAGCTGGAAGATAAGTTTTGTTTTTTTTACATTAGTTAATGGCTCCTGACAGATTTCATACTTGTGTGATATTGGACCATATAAATAAATTTGACCCAAAAGTTAATTGATCCGTGCAGAATGATTAATTACTGACAAATCGTTTTGGATTGAGGTAAACATGGCATTTCAGCTTAATGGCCGCTGGGAGCGCCAATCTCAGGTGAGACGACAGAAGCCGGAGAATGACGAAGAATGACGAGTTAAAGAAGTTCAGGCAAAAACCGAAACGGTTTAGTTGGGATAAATGAAGTGAGCGAGGTCTTCCTCTGATGAAGGCCTCATACTGATGTCTGCTCAGACCGGATGTGCAGCAATAAGAACAGTAAAACATGACACACCTTTAGATGATGCAGTAAGATGTTTGAGTTACATTAAAAAGGTGAGATTAAACCAACAGTCTTTATCTCGCAATTTTTATAAGCGATATTTACATTAATTACCGCCGCTGTGGAGGTCACGTGATCAGCAGCAAATACGATATTTGGCAGACTTGAAGAAATTTGGAGGACAAATGCTGCAGAGGAAAGAAAAGTCATGAAGTTCCACAGGTAATCTGGATCATATTCTGGATCCAGAACGATTTTTTCAGCCAATAAAACCAATTTCAGTGAAATTTAGCATGATAGGTTTTTTTTTTTTTTGTTTTTTAACGACAAAAAGATCTGCTTATCTTGGTAGTGATCCAGATCATATTCTGGATCACACAGGATCCTGAAGAAGGATTTACCTGTTTGTCTAGACTCAATTAGAGAAATAAATTTTGATTAAATATGGATAATTTTGGGTGATAAATGCTGAGACTTTAACAGTTAGGGGGAGTTTTTGTTTAATTGGAGATTTGAAATATATTATTAAATTATTAAATTTTTATTTTCTTATTTTTTATTTTTTATTTTTGGCCTTGGCGGAGGTGATATTCCGTTTTTTGTTTTTTTTTTGTTTTGTTTTTTTCTGTTATTCCTCCTTTCCTTTGCTGCCAGAAATTACATAATGACAAGACTCCGCTTTCTGATTGGCTGAGAGCCCTGCCAATCTCTGACGTAGCGTCCAATCAGAGCGGGCGGCAGGCGATACGAACTGTCAGCCGCCATGTTGTGTGTCTGGGGATCCGGAGAGGTGTCTGCATCCTCCGGTAGTAAACTGTAGATGTTCCCGCCGGAGAGCGGCCGGTACGCGGGGCGCTTCACGGGCGACGGNCTGCGGCGGCTGCCGCCGGTGTGGGATCCGTGACCGGGTCCAGTTCCGCTCCCCCTTCCTCCGCGGTGACGCTGCCCCCGGCCACGCTGCCGGGCCAGCCCTCCGAGCTCACCGCGCTGTTCGAGTGTCCGGTGTGTTTCGACTACGTGCTGCCGCCCATCCTGCAGTGCCAGTCCGGTCACCTGGTCTGTAACCTCTGCCGCCAGAAGCTCACCTGCTGCCCCACCTGCAGGGGACCTTTGACCCCCAGCATCCGGAACCTGGCCATGGAGAAGGTAGCGTCCACGCTGCCCTTCCCCTGCAAGGTGAGACTCACACACACACACACACACACACACACACACACACACACACACACACACACACACACACAC
>VXCM01003787.1:32500-71504 GCA_014773175.1 Lucifuga dentata | reverse complement strand
TGTGTGTGTGTGTGTGTGTGTGTGTGTGTGTGTGTGTGTGTGTGTGTGTGTGAGAGAGACAGAGAGTCCTGAGATTCATAGAGAGAGAGAGGGAGAGAAGGACGAACGAACGGCAGCAACCGCCACACGGCTGAGAGTGTGTATCAGCATCTGTAGTGTGTGTGTGTGTGTGTATTTTGAGTATTGATTAATATCTGTATCGTATTGATCTGTTATTGTAGGAAATAACAGCTGAATTGACTCATTGATTAATCAGTTTCGCATCAGATTAATAATTGATAAATCAATAAGATTTGCTGCTTTTCTCTTTCGTCTGCTGATGCTGTGACCATATGAACACGTAGAAACGTTTACGTGTTAGCCTACACAGGAACTTTATGGAAACATGACGTGTGTAAAGTTGAATATCTTTATACTTGTATGTAACTTCATGTGTGTATTTATTGGGCTCAAAAATGCAAAACCAGCGGTTTGCTCCTTTAAGTTAGTTTGATAATCAGCTTTGTCGTGTGTATTTGCTCATTAGCGTCGCATGATATTTCTGTTTAAGATCTGAAAGCTGATTGGCTGATTATTTCTCCTTAAGGAACTGTCAACATTTAAATAAAAAAGCTGCTAAAATCTGACGTTCCAGCTTCCTGAGCGAATAACGGGCTTTTATTCTGACGTTCATCTAGTCATGATGTATTTTTAAAGCATGACGTTGTCTGTCATGTGATCTGCATGTCTGACCGCTGCTGTCTGTAAATGCTGCGGTTTTATGTTCATCACGTAGCAGGAAACATAATGTCGACTCGTTAGCTTGATTTTGATTGGTCCTTTGCTTCTGAAACATGATGATGTCATCATGTTAAGCTGCTTCACATTTCGTTTAATAATTAGGTGTTAAGTTGCTCGTTAAATTCTGTTCGTGTTTCCTCTACACGGCTGAATGATCACATGATCAAATGTCATGAACACGTGTGCTGTTATCTGGCTACACGCTTTCTCTCAGACTAGACGGGCAGGAAGTAGCAGATCTGTGTGTGTTTTTGTGTGTGTGTGTGTGTGTGACAGATTAAAGGAGTTGGAGTGTTAATGAGCTGTGTGTGTTTCTGTGTATGTCAGCTGTGATTGGTCGGTTCCATGTTATGCCCCGCCTCCTGCCTGCCTCTCCTCAGGGAGCTGGCTCGCAGAGTCAACTCAGCTAGCAACGCAGGGCTAGCTGCTAATGCTGGACAACAACAGCAGCAGGGTCAGCAAGGGTCAGAGGTCAGGGGTGGGGCTGGGGGCAGAGTGAGACGCCCTATTGGCTGCACCAAACCTCACCCAGGCAGCCAGGTGAGTTCTGGATGACACTAATAGAATTAAAGAGGATTAAAACACCTCAAATCAGCTTGTAGTTTCAGAGTGGGCGGGGCTTAATCTGTCAGGTGAGCTCATCCTTCACAGCCTGAACTCTGAACTCTGCTCAGGTGCTGATGTTCCTCCTCCTCTAGTCCTGGTTGTTTTCTGACGTTCTAAAACTTGGTTTACATCAGCTTCTGTTCTCTTTGATTAGCACATCGCTGCTTCTCCATTAGCATTAGCATGCGTTAGCTAACGCTAACCCTGCTAGCTGCTGATGCTATGTTGGGTTTAGTGTCTCTTTCTGTATGGCGAAGACGAGAAGACGTTCAAACGGCATCATGAACGACGAAGCTTCTTCTTTATTCCTTCTCATCGCCTCCTTCCTTTCACCAATCACATCTTCATCACCAGACCCTCCTCATCCTCCTCATCCTCAGAGAGAGAATTCTATCACTGTGACCTTCATCGCTATTTCCTCGCAGAATAAATGCAGAGACGCACAGCAGCCATGAAATGTAATCTGAAAGACCACAACACACACACACACACACACACTCTCACACACACACACACACACACACACACACACTCTCTCTCACACACACACACTCACACACACTCTCTCACACACACACACATACACACTCACACACTCTCTCACACACACACACACACTCTCTCACACACACACACTCACACACTCACACACACATACACACTCACACACACACATACACATACACACACACTCACACACATACACACACATACACATACACACACATACACACACACACACACACACACACACACACTTGGGGTTGTATTTATAGCTCAGCATGCGTCACATCAGGATCGTTTAATCAGACTAATTAATATGCAAGAATTAATTGTAGCTGCAGGCAGAGAATGGGGGCGGGGGTTACAGCACACAGGAAGTTGTATGTACAATACATATCAACATACAGGCTTGTACATATACATATATAATACATACCAACATGCTTTATTACGTTAGATTTATTTTGTCAGGAAACTGGTAGATTAGCAATTAGCTGCTGTTAAGCTAAACGTCATGTTACTGTATTTACATCATATACATGTGGAAAAGTACATATGTTCAGAGACGTGGAAATAAATCTGATCTGTGACTTTCATCTAAACACAGATCAGAATGTTATTAAATGTAACATGTAAAGGTGTTTTCATCAGATCTGCAGATCGTTTGTTCTGGTCTGAATCAGGCATAAAATGTTCCGGTGCTGAATTTGGTTTGATTCAGTTTCACACAGAAAATCTATCGCAAAAGTCATGTGACATCACTCTCTCTGCTCATTGGTCAGAATGTCTTTCAGGCTCTCGTTAGAAACTCTGGCGTGTTTTAAGCGTGTTTCTGTTTCCTGTCTGCAGTTCTCGTCGGCCGGCTGCCTGCTGTCTCTGCACCACTCAGAGAAACCCGATCACGAGGAAGTGTGCGAGTTCCGGCCCTACACCTGTCCGTGTCCCGGAGCAACATGCAAGTGGCACGGGTCCCTGGAGGCCGTCATGCCACACCTGATGCACGTGCACAAGTCCATCACCACACTGCAGGTGTGCACGCCTAACACGCTTTACAAGCTTAACACACCTTAAACACCTTACACGCCTAACATGGCTTACACGCATAGCACACTTTACACACCTAACATGCTTTATATGCCTTATACACCTTGCATACACCTTGCATGCTTAAGACGCCTAACACACTTTACACACTTTACATGCCTAACACATCTTACACGCCTAACACGCCTTACACACTTTACATGCCTTTCAGGCTTTGTACACCTTACATGCCAAACATGCTTTACCCACTTTATACACCTTACACGCCTTACATGCTTTACACACCTTACACGCTTTACACACCTTACACGCTTTACATACCCTAACATGCTTTGCAGACCTTACACGCTTTACATACCCTAACATGCTTTGCAGACCTTACACGCTTTACAGACCTTACACGCTTTACAGACCCTAACATGCTTTACACACCTTACACGCTTTACAGACCTTACACGCTTTACATGTCTTACACGCCTAACATGCTTTACACACCTTACAAGCTTTACACGTTTCCTCCGTAACAGACTTCATCACACAGAAAGAGCATCAGTTCTGAGCTTTAGCGTTAGCTCTGAGTGTTAGCTTTGAGCTTTAGCATTAACTGTTAGCTCTAGCGTTAGCTTTGAGCTTTAATATTATCTCTGAGCTTTAGCGTTAGCTCTGAGTGTTAGCTTTGAGCTTTAGCATTAACTGTTAGCTCTAGCGTTAGCTTTGAGCTTTAATATTATCTCTGAGCTTTAGCGTTAGCTCTGAACCGTGGTTTTGTTTTTGTTGTATTGGAACTTTGACGCGTCGTTACCTGGAGGACAAACGAACATCAGAGGAATAGGGTTAGGGTTACTGTTGCTCTGATAGAAATGTCGCCCTCTAGAGGCCATTTGATGCTACTGCAGGAAAATACAGAAGAGTGCAGATTATGGAAGCTTTCAGGCTGTTTCTGAGCGGAGCGCCTTCTACAGGACAAAACATTCATCCTCTGTCTGAAACTCGTCTCTCTGTCCCCCCCAGGGTGAGGACATCGTCTTCCTGGCGACGGACATCAACCTGCCGGGCGCGGTGGACTGGGTGATGATGCAGTCGTGTTTCAGTCATCACTTCATGCTCGTCCTGGAGAAGCAGGAGAAGTATGAAGGTCACCAGCAGTTCTTCGCCGTCGTTTTGCTCATCGGCACGCGGAAACAGGCTGAAAACTTCGCCTACCGCCTGGAGCTCAATGGAAACCGCCGCCGCCTCACCTGGGAGGCCACGCCCCGATCCATCCACGATGGCGTGGCGGCGGCCATCATGAACAGTGATTGCCTGGTTTTCGACACATCCATTGCTCATCTCTTTGCCGACAACGGCAACCTGGGGATCAACGTCACCATCTCCATGTGCTGAGGGAGGAAACGCACGCCGTAACGCCGTTCACACACGGGACGCAGCTCACACAGTTGTGTGTGAAATAGGCGTGGTGTGTTCGCTGTCAGTCTCCTGTGTGGGAAGTTTGGAGATACAGTGTCGTCTGTGGAATCATCTGAAAATTCCAGCAGCAAAGCCAGAGGGGGCGGAGTCTCAGGCCGCTGACTCGAGCCAGGACGTCCGGTCCTGGTTTGTTTCACCGACCTAAAGGACAGTGGTTGATCCGCTGCAGCTTCCTGTCTGAAACTCACCGTCCTCACGCCTTCACGCCGCACAGACACGACTCAAAGATGTCAGTGAATGCGAGGAGGAGGAGCTTATTTAAATGCTGAAACATCAGGAAAAGTCAGAGGTTCAGTGTTTTCCTTCCGTGTATAATTGTATTTATTTATTTTTCAGAAACAAAAAAAAATTATTTTTGAATATTAATAAAATGGAATATTGAATGAAATTTGAATATTAATGGTGATAATCTGATGCAAAAAAAAAAGAAGCTTTACATGTTTTGATTTTCAGGAACTCTTTTTTTTCACTGTAAACTTTGAAAACAACAACTTTTGGGGAAATAAAATCCTGGTGAAAATGATTTTGAACTGATTTGTTTTAAAAGAATCTGGAAAAATTAAAATGAAAATCTGTAAAAACTTAAAGGACCATACCACCATTTTGCATGTCTGAGCCTAATATATTCAGTTTTCATACATGTAACATTACTGACAATCATTTCCAAAGCATACTACTGGAACGGTGAATTAAAAATGTTTTTCCTACCTTCCAGACCTCCATTGGTTTCAGTTCATTCTGCTATTAAAATCAACTTGTTGATACTGTAAACGTTCTTGGGATAGGTAATCCATCATCACCAACAAGACGTGTATTCAGGTTTTTTTAGAAGTTATGTAATTTTAGTGTTTAAGCTCAATAAAAAGCGTGGAGTGAATGTATGCCTCCACCGGGGAATATAGTCCCAAAAGAAGACCTGTGTTTATGGAAAAATTTAAAGGACCGTGACTTCATAAGGCTGTGTAACTATTAGCAGGAGAAACATGGATTTTTAAGGTGGGTGTATCACTGAATATTTGATTTTGAAAGATTAAGAGATTTAGCAAAATATCAGGAAAGCTGAAATACGGTTTTGTCCTTTGGGAAATGATTGTCAGTAACGTAACATGGATGAAAACTGAATATGTTAGGCTCAAACATGCTAAATGGTGGTATGGTCCTTTAAAGTAATACAGCTCATTGATATTTGGCATTAAAAAAAAAACAACCATAAAGTTTTAATTCAGTTTCTGACAAACTGAGAAAAAAAATCATACAGAATGAGTCAAATCTCATTTTTTATAGAAATGTTCAGACATCAAAAAACCTGAAATCAGAATTTAAAAAAAACTCATAAAAAGACAAATTATGTGATATAATATCAAAAACTAAATCATGATCAGGTAAAATAAAACTGAATTCAAATATCTTTTAAAGCTCCATTCTTACAATTTATGTGTTTAATCGTTAATAAAGTTTTTGTTTTTTTTACAGGAAATGATCCAGATTTTTGAAGAGGAATGAATTTGTTTAAAGGAATTTTCATCTGGATTTTCTGTCCCCAAACATTTCCTACCAACGCAAAAATAATTTTAAAAAAAGTCTGTGGAAACCAAGTTAAAGTGTTTATGCTGGAATTTATACATCTGGTCTTTTCTTTTAATATTTAGAATAGAACTCATAAAGATGAAAAAGCTGAAACAGGTCATGTGACAGGAAGGTTGCTGGTTCAAATCCTCCTCAGCATTTCAAACTGATCCATTCATCTCAGATCTGCTTTAATTTCTGGTAAAGCAGAAACATGGAGGAAGACTCCTCCTCCTCCTCCTCCTCCTCCTGTTCAGCCGCCAGCGCCTTATTTTCTATGCTAGCTTCCGTTCTCAGCCTGCAGGTGGCGCCGTGACGTTTTTCACGGTAAACTCGTGCAGGAAAAGAAACAAGTGACTCTGGTCCTTCGTTTACCTCAACGAACAAAAAAACAGGATTTTACCGTTTTTACCGATGCCGTTGTTTTTGCTGTTTTTTTTTTTTGTTCAGTAACATAAAAAAGCTCCTGTTGCATTCTGGGTAAGAACGATATCCAAACATTCCTCATGTAAGCTGCTTCAGCAGATACCTGTGACCTCTGACACGTCTGTAACCATGACAACACAAACCTCACATTTCCTCTGCGTTCCTCAGCGAGGACGATGCAGCGCCTGGATTCCTGACAGGAAGCTGTGACGTCACGGCTGCTATGCGTGATTTTTAATAATTCCAGCTTCACCTCATGGAAGTCCCGCTGCTGCTCTTTGACATTTCATGTTTCTATCTGTGACGTTACCATGGCAGCAGCGTGAACATGCAGAGGAAACACGCACACTTGGCTCCGCCCACTTTATACAGAATGTTTGGGTTTTCTAGCGGAAAACGTTTCTGTGGCTGTTTGTGTTAAAGAGATTTTATAAACTGTTTGACACGTTTTATTTTTAACACGTCTGAGTGATGTGATGAAACTTTAGATGTGACCTTTATCACAGTGGTTGACTGATAAGTAGTGAGCCTGAATGAAGCGATGGTATTTTAGCTGAGGCTCACTAATTATCAATCAACCTCAGTGTTCTGGTGCAGCATTTTTCCTGTTTTATTGTATTTAAACTGTGAATAATTCTTAACCCGTGTCCGTTTCTTCACTTCTGAGCCCAGCTTTGTCTGTTTCCATGGCAACAAGGCGTTGCTCTACGATTTGTCATCAGATCCACGAACGAAACAATCACCAAAAACCGTGAAGATAACGTTAATCTAATTAACACTTTAATTAATCTAATTAACACTTTAATTAGCACATGTTCAGGTCACTAAATTCAATCATTCATGAGCCAAAATAAAAGTTACTCAAACATACAAACTTTTAACCTTTGTGCAATGTCACAATAACACACAACAAAATACACACAATAACACACTCACAACAAAATACACACAATAACACACTCACAACAAAATACACACAATACTACACACAGGTTCTTGTTAATCTGCTAAAATTTTTGTTGAAGAAAATTTTGAAATTTAATCTTTATTTCATCAAAACTTAATCATTTTTCCTGTTTCTGCCTTGTTTGCTGTCTGTCTCTCCGTCTCTCTGTCCGTCTCTCTGTCTGTCTCTCTGTCTGTCTTTTTGTTGCTATCTTTCTCTATTGGTGTCTGTCTGTCTCTCTTCTTCTATCCCTGTCTGTCTCTCGGTTTGTCTCTCTGTCTTTTCTGTCCCTGTCTGTCTCTCTTCTTCTATCCCTGTCTGTCTCTCTGTCTTTTCTGTCCCTGTCTGTCTCTCTTTTTCTGTCCCTGTCTGCCTCTCTGTCTTTTCTGTCCCTGTCTGTCTCTCTTCTTCTGTCCCTGTCTGTCTCTCGGTTTGTCTCTCTGTCTTTTCTGTCCCTGTCTCCCTCTGTTTTTTTGTAGCTGTCTCTCTCTCTTTTCCTGTCTCCCTCTCTGTCTGTCTCACTCTCACGATTTGTCCTTCTTTCTTCATCTCTGTCTCTGTCCATCTCTTTCCAGTGTCTCTCGGCCTCTCTCTCTCTCTGTCCTCCTGGCGTGTCCCTCTGGTTGTACTTGTCATAGGTGACTTCCTGCCTCTCCTCTTTGACTCTGACAGCAGGAGGATGAAGAGGAGGAGGAGGAGGAGGAGGAGGAGAAGAGGAAGAGTGCAGAGTCCTGCTCCCCCTCTCCTTCTCTTCTTTCTTCTTCTTCTTCTTCTTCTCTTTCTTCTTCTTTTTCTTCTCTTTCTTGTCTGGGACATGAGACAGACAGAATTTCATCTCATTCATCTGGTGTTGTCATGGAAACTGACCCTGATGACATCATCAGGTCACGTCCTGCAGTGTTACGTGTTTATCATGTCATCGGAGCTCAAAGGTCACCAGAGTTCAATGAGCTCAGTGTTTTTAGCGTGTTCAGTAAGTTTAGCATGTTTAACGTGTTTAATGTTTTTAGTGTGTACAGTGTACTTAGCATGTTCATTGTGTTTATTGTTTAGCATGTTCAGTGTACTTAGCTTGTTCAGCATGCTTATCGTTTTGTGTGTTTAGCATGTTCATGTTTATCGTGTTTGTCCTCATGTGTCCTCACCTTTCTTCAGCTTCTTCACAGGGACGCTGTACTGCTCGTCTTCCTCAGACTGCGAGGACGAACACGCTTTGGGGCCGCAGCCCTCCTCCCTCAGCCGCTTGGTCATGTCATCGATGTCATCAGAGTCTTTAGGGGGACGGTAGTCCTTAACGTGATCCACGCGAATGGTCCGACCTTTAATCTGATCCCACGGACGCGACGAAGACAAACAGGAAGTGTAACCTCTGGGTGGAATTTGTCTGAATGTTTCTGTGTTTTGAGGTTTTATTTTTTACCTTGATGCCGTTGAAGTTGTCCACAGCCAGGACGGTGCTCCTCTGGTCCTCATAGCAGACGAAGCAGAAACCTTTAGATTTGCCCGTTTTCTTGTCTCGGACCAGGTTGATGTTGACGATCTCGCCGTACCTGAGAGGAGAAAACGGTAAGAACGTTCACACGGCCAAACTGATGAAACTTCAACGAGTCAGACGAAGGAGGAGACAGTGTTGTTACGCACTGAGAGAAGACGCAGATGATGTCGCCTTCAGTCAGCTCATACGGAAAACCGCCTGCAGCAAACAGAGACCCCTACTGGTCAGAGAGAGGTATGACGCTGGTCCAGACAGGAAGTAGAAGAGGTTAACCACAGCCTGGTTTATCTTACCAACAAAAACCCAGGCGCTGCCTTTGTACTCAGAGTGCCAGGACACGGACTCGTTGACCCCGAGGTCAGCCTCGCGCTCGTTCAGCTCGTTAATCAGCCTCACCTTTGTCAGCGGACTGAGAGGGAGAGAAGAAGAGAATGAGACAAACTAAAGGCAGAATGTTCAGTGATGACATGGAAAGATTTATGAGTAAAAACTTTGATCCTGAAGAACTCCTCATTTATGTAATTACATGACACTGGTCTCCAGAAAATCTGCTAGGTTTTTAATATTCGAGAAAATTAATGCTTGAAACTTAATTTAAAAGCCTTAAAATTTATAAAAAGTTCTAAAGGGACTGTCAGCTTAACTAGTTTCAAAATGACTCCAGAGGATTCACATTAGCCTGCGAGGACAGTTCAACTCTGTGGCAGCAGACATTTATCAGCCAACTAAAGTTTCCTTTAAAAACCTGCACATGTACCTGAAAGATCTAAAGATCTCCTGTAAAGAGTTAAGACCTGTGATTTTTACTATAATCATTAGATTCTTAATTTAATGGTTTGAGTTTCTATTTACTGTTTTCATTCATGTAGCATTGAACACACTCCTGAAATTTAAAACAGAACACACAGAAAATTAATGTCAAATGTCCGATAACAGGTTTTTCAGCAGTTTATGGAGGGAAATCTATCAACAATTCTAGCTGTTAGCAACAGCTACCGAGTTAGCATTACTTTAACTTCTTTGAATAACCTAAATAAACTTTACTTGACAAAATAAACCAAAAAACAGGACAAAAACCGAAACATCGCAAAGCAAAGTGACGAATAAAACTAACATGATTAATTTTATATGATGTTATTTACTCACTTCATGGTGAAAAATGCAGCTAATGAAGAGTCTGTTGCTGCTGCTGCTACATCAGCCACTTCCGTTTAATTTCCCGCCTCTGCTGCCTCTGCTGTCCGGAGGTCTGAACTGTAACCTAGATTTTTTCCGTTTTAAATAAATAACGAAAGTAGCTTTCCGGAAAGAAACCCATAACTGACATGATTATAAATCTTGTATATTTTAACTGCTTGCTGAATAAATAATAATAAACATTTTATTTTATTGTTTTATTTATATTAATTGACTCGCGGTATTGCTCCTCCAGCCCTGCAGGAGGCGCTGTGAGTGTGCGTGATGCTATTAGCAGAGCCGGTTTGTAAACATTAGCTGACAGCTAACGACTTTTTAAAGCTGTATTTCATTTGAAAGTTTATTTCTTCAAACGTGTTTCATTAAGAAACGCGTCTCTGTAAATGATTCCACATTAAATTCATCATGAGAATCTTTAAACTATCTCTTTGCAGTTTAAATATGTTATTAACTTTTTGTTAGCCTGTCTGGCGTTAGCTGCGTTTGAAATAGGATATTACGGGGTTTTGCAGTTTATTATTATATTTAGTAATTTTTTACGTTGTAAAATCTTTTACACTGAAAGGTCAGCAGGTAAGTAAGATAAGTAACTAGCAGATCTTTTTATTTTAAGAAGTGTTTAACTGTAAAAGCTCTGAGGATTTACAGGTATAAATTGTGTATATTTGGTACAGTACGTGTATGTTTTATAGTATTCTATATAAAACGCGCTTAAGTCTGACATAGTATAGTAAGTAATTTTCTGTTATCGTTTAAACATGAAATATACAAGATTTCAAACACAGTAGAGAAGTAACTTGACATTAAAGACAGAACCTGAACTTGATCTGAAGTGATCTCTCTCTCTCTCTCAGGATGATTTCTCAGGTCTTTATCTTGTCCTCTAAAGGCGATCACCTCATCTATAAAGACTGTATCCTCCCAGTCTGAACATGTCTGCCTGTGTGTTGTATTCATCATGTTACCTTGAATCATCATTTTCTGTTTGCTGCAGTGAAATACAAACCATTTTAACTTCAGTGAAAACAAAAACGTTTCTCTGTTTACCAAATTTCACCAAAAATACCCAGACTTTATATCGGCATGCATCCCCCCAAAAAAACCCACTGTGGTTGTAAAAAGCCACTTTTCGGTGTGTTTTAAAGAGAACGTGGTGAGAGAGAAAAGTGAAGAAAAATGGTTGGAGCTGTTAATGAGTAAAAAAAAATCCACTTCTTAACGTGTCCATCAGTCCGAGGAGAAGCAGGAAGTGATGCCATCAGTGTTTTCTACGAGAAGATCACAGCGCTGAGTGGAGACCAGCCACCTGTTGTCATGGTAACGCTGTGTGTATGTGTGTTAGCGCGTTGTGACTCCTGTAAAGTAAAGTAGGATTTACTTCTCATCTGTGATGCCTTTTGTTCTGCAGAGTCACAATGATCTTCACTTTATCCATGTCAGGCAGGGCGGCCTCTACTGGGTCGCCACGACAACAGCTGACTCCTCCCCCTTCACCATTATTGAGTTCCTCAACAGGTAAAAATGACACACCATTCATTTTTTAGTTTCTTTATCTACTTACAAGTTTAAAATCCATATTTAGATTACAAACTGTAATTACCAGAGTAAGTATTGATATTTTCTCCAATTATCAATAATTATTGATAACTCAATCATTGGTCCCTTTCTGAGGTGTTTTGGTAGCAGATAACATGAAAAGTGATTGAATTTGGGTTGATTGTTGTGTTTTATCAGGCTAACGTCTCTGATCAAAGATTACTGCGGCAGCTTGTCAGAAAAGTCTGTGCAGATGAACTTTGCTCTGATCTACGAGCTGCTGGACGAGGTCGTGGTGAGTCTCCATGCACACGCCTCACCTTCACCGTGCACACGCCTCAGACACACATAGACACGTTACAAGGCCATCAGACGCGTGGTTAGACAGACATGTTCGTCATGTAACATATTCCACAGTAAAACGGGATGTCTGGGTGGGTGGGATTTGATTTGATCACTCAAAGTGGGCGTGGCTTAGCAAACATCAAAGACAATAACTGATCCAAAAACATGGAGGCTTCTTACTAAAATATGAAAAATAAAAAGGAGAAGACCAGATGCCATCCAATAAAATGAAGTCACGTTTGTAACAACCATTCTGAGCTTCCTTTCTGTGATATGAGCTTGAATTTCTACAGTTTTTTAACATTTGAGGAAAATTAAAGTTTCTCTGTGTTGGAGCTTTATATGGAGCTGGTAAAGTCACAGTTTGTCGTCAAAAATCTCGACTTTCTCACATCCTAAAGGTCGCAGGTCTGCTTCCTCTGACAGCACGTCAGAGAGTTGCAAGGTGTCGTAAATCGCTTTTCCACTGGTTATTTCGGGAAGTCTGCATCTGACAAAATTTAAAACGTGTATGTGGATAGTATTTATTGGACTCAAACATGCAAATCCACCGGTATGCTCCTTTAATGTCTCTGTGCGTAGGACTACGGGTATGTCCAGACCACGTCCTCTGACGTCCTGAAGAACTTCATCCAGACGGAAGCGGTGGCCTCCAGGCCCTTCAGCCTGTTCGACCTCAGTAATGTTGGCCTGGTACGTTAACATGCAACAACATGTGGCACGCTAAGACTGGAGGTCAGAGGTCACCAGTCCACATCTCATTATTCTGTCAAATCTTCTTCTGATAAATAAGATTAATAATAAGTTCAGGTCCACATTTCTTCAGCAGATATGTGAGATAATGGGAAAAGTTGAAAGTCTCAGTGTCCCTGAATGCACCGTGCTCCACTCAGCTGTTTCATGGTGCGTTCAGGTGATGCTGGTCAGCTGGTAAAGTGTATAAATATCAGGTGTTTGTGTTCAGGTGGTAAATATACGACAGGAAGTAAAGCAGCCAATGAAAAATCTTCTTGTTGCAGTTTGATCTGTTGTAAATCACAGGAAGTTCCAGAAAATGGAAGTTTTGTTGATATATTTTCTGTTGTGTGGTGAAGTGAAACATCATGAGAAACTTTGAAATATTTACCACTTAAGGAGGAGCGCCTGAATGCACCGTCAGTTTGGGTCTCTGAGGCTGGATTTAAACAAGTCTTGATGCTCAGTTCTGATATTTTATCTATATCTGATTTTTTGTTTGTCATATTTACATTTTTTTTTAAGCGGCTCATATCTGATACCTGTATTTACATGCTTTGACCTTTGACCTGTAGCAGCATGTAAAGAAAATGCTTCATGGGCTAAGATGAGAGAAGTATTTCAAATATGATCAGCAGGTTAAAACTTTCACGTGCAGAGAGAAACATCTGGTATGTTGTGTGAGCATTTATCTCTCCATCAGGGCACGTATGTTCATCGGTTAATCACGGAGGAGAAGCAGGTGGAGTTGGAGTTTTGCTGCTGTAACAGGAGCCTGTTATCACACGCTAACACGTCTATTTGACATAAACACACATCAACATGTCTGATATATGTAGCATGTCCTCCATTTCTGTTTACAGAGATTGTCATCATGTTGATGACATCATCACATGCAGATAAAGCAGAACGTTACGTTGGAGTCGGAATGGGAAGGAAATTCTGATCTGTGTGTTTAGACAGCAGCAGCATTGGTGGATATCCGNGGAGTCGGAATGGGAAGGAAATTCTGATCTGTGTGTTTAGACAGCAGCAGCATTGGTGGATATCCGACATGTATCTGATTTATTTCCACACATCAAGAGGCCCAAAATGGATCTGAGCATATCTGATTCCATGTGGCTTTTTACTGTTTACATCTTCAGGAAGCGTGTCTGATACGTGTCACATGTGAGCTAAAGATCAGAATCAGGTCACATGTGCTTGGTGTGAAAATCCCGCCTCTGACTTTTCCAAACATGTGCTGTCTGTTTTACATGTCTGTTTCCAAAGAACCTTTGCTTTTGTTTTATAGTTTGGAGCTGAAACTCAGCAGAGTAAAGTGGCTCCGAGCTCTGCAGCCACCAGACCCGTCCTGTCCAGCCGAGGAGAGCAGGTACCGCNCCACCCCCGCCCCAACGGTGAACTTTCACCTTTTCACCTGCACACGAACGCCAGACTGGCATTCGTGTGCAGGAAATTTAGTCCCACGAGAAGACGTGGGACTAAATTTCCTGGCGGAGACGTACATTTTCAAAAAGTTTAATGGACATTTTGTTCTTGTGACAATTATTTATCTCAGCACATTTCACTTCTCTAAAGTAGATTTTTATGTCGTGCTGGAATGAACTTAAACCAATGACAGTCTGGAAGGTAGGAAAAACAATTCTAATATTTACCGCTGCAGTTGTATATTTTGTAAAATGGTTGTCAGTTATGTAACATGTATATATGGGTTGTATTTATTGGGCTCAAACGTGCAAAACCACAGGTATGGTCCTTTAACCTAAAGACGAAACAGTCCGTCGTGATCATCTGGACACTTCCTGTTTGGATTAAAACAGGATGTTGTTGTTGTTTGTTTGCTGTTTCAGGGAGGGAAGAGCGAGATATTCGTGGACGTCATAGAGAGGATGTCCGTCGTCATCGGCTCCAATGTGAGTTGCTCCGTTGTCATGCCAACGGTCCTCTGGTCATGTGACACGGTGTGAACTCGTTGTGTTGTGCGTTGCTACAGGGAGTTCTTCTGAAGGCCGATGTGGAGGGAGAGGTCAGAGTCAAGTGCTACATGACAAGCTGCTCCGGTCGGTTCCACATGCACACGCACACACATACACGCCCACACGTAATCATAACACGCACACACGTTCTGACACGCCCTGTGTGTTGACAGAGATACGTATTGGCCTGAATGAGGAGCTCAGCATTGGAAAGTCACAGCTCAGAGGTAAGTTTAACCCACACACACACACACACACACACACACACACACACACACACAAACACATACACACACACACACACACACACACACACTGTGAAAGGTTAGTGTGCTTAAAGAAGTGAATGGGATTAAAGGAGCATAACGGTGATTTTGCATGTTTGAGCCCTATAAATAAACCTCATACATGTTACGTTACTGACAAAGTGTTTCCTAAACATGATACTGGAGCTGTAAATATTAGAATTGTTTTTCCTATCTTCCAGACTGTCATTGGTTTCAGTTCATTCCGAGATTATGAGATAAAAGTCAGACGTGAAACGTGCTGAGATGAATAATCATCAGAGAACAAAATGCCGTGATTATTATTTTTCAAACTTCCTGAATTTAGATGATCCAACATGGAACTACACAAAAGAAAATGTGTTTCTTCCACCAGAGAAAGTAGTTCCAGGAGAAAACGACTTTTACAGAGAAATGAAAGTGACTGTGTTGTCTACATTTGGATGTACCTGTTAGCAGGTAAAACATTGAATTTTATATTAGGAAGGTTAAGAGATTTGGCAAAACAACACAGAAAACATAGTTTTATGTTTTAGAAAATGGTTGTCAGTAATGTGCAAGTAGTATTAATGAGGCTCAGACATGCAAAACCAGTGGTATGCTCCTTTAAGTTAAATTTAAACATGGCTTAAAACTAGCGGCATGTTACTTTAAGTTAAATTTAAACATGGCTTAAAACTAGTGGTATGTTCCTTTAAGTTAAATTTAAACATGGCTTAAAAGTAGCGGTATGTTCCTTTAAGTTAAATTTAAACATGGCTTAAAAGTAGCGGTATGTTCCTTAAAGTTAAATTTAAGCATGTGGCTGAAAACCAGCGGTATGTTCCTTTAATTTAAACGTGTTCAGGTTACGGCGCCGCTGTCCGTGTGGATGACTGCAGCTTCCAGCACGCCGTCCGACTGGACCAGTTTGACAACCATCGCATCCTCTGGCTGTGTCCCAGCCAGGGACAGGTGCTGCTTTTACCTGTCTGTCTGTTTATCTGTTTGTTTGTTTATCTGTTTGTTTTATATGTTTGTTTATTTGTTTATCTGTTTGTTAGTTTTGTTTGTTTATCTGTTTGTTTGTTTGTTTATCTGTTTGTTTATTTGTTTATCTGGTTGTTTGTTTTATATGTTTGTTTGTTTATCTGTGTTTGTTTTATATGTTTGTTTGTTTATCTGTTTGTTTGTTTTATATGTTTGTTTGTTTATCTGTTTATTTGTTTATCTGTTTGTTTTATCTGTTTGTTTTATATGTTTGTTTATTTGTTTATCTGTTTATTTGTTTGTTTATCTGTTTGTTTTATATGTTTGTTTGTTTATCTGTTTATTTGTTTATCTGTTTGTTTTATGTTTGTTTGTTTTTCTGTTTGTTTGTTTTATATGTTTGTTTATCTGTTTATTTGTTTATCTGTTTGTTTTGTTTGTTTGTTTGTTTATCTGTTTGTTTATCTGTTTGTTTTGTTTGTTTATCTGTTTGTTTTATATGTTTGTTTGTTTATCTGTTTGTTGAACTGTAGTTTTACTGTTTGTTTGTTGTTTACTGGTTTTTGTTGGGATGGATGATTCTCTCTGAGATGTCAACAGAAACAAACCACCTGATCACATGAAGACAGAACAATCTCTCTCTCTCCTCCTCTTCCTCTCTCTCCTCCTCTCTCTCTCTCTCTCTCCTCCTCTTCCTCTCTCTCAGCAAACCATCATGCAGTACCAGCTGAGTGATGATCTGCCTTCAGCTCCTCCTTTCCGTCTCTTCCCCACCATAGAGAGAGATAACGGAGGGAGGTAGGAACATGATGACGATGATGATGATGATGATGAGAGAAGGAAAACCTGCCTGGATCCTGATTGGATCTGTGTGTTTCAGGCTGCTGATGTACCTGAAGCTTCGCTGTGACCTTCCACCTAAAAGGTCAGCAGGTTGTCCAGGTGGATTGATAAGTTTTGAGCCCAGTGTTGGGTTTTAGTTGCAGTTCTGTCTGAATTTTGGAGATAAAATGTTTGAAAGGAAGAAATCTGTGAAATCTGTGGTGATATTAACTAACGATATATAAATTCATAGTCCCGCCCACACAGTTTGATTGACAGGTGCAGAATCATCACAATAAGCAAATCTGGAGACGTAAGAAACAAAAACAGGATGAGTTTTCTGAGCACTTTGGCTTTTATTTTGTAGGAGTGCTGATACCAACCATGTGACCACGTATGATTTTGTCATGTTTTTAAATCCTTTATTTAGTTTCTGTGTTTTTAACATGTTGGTGATATGAGTGTTTGTGTATTTTCAGCACTGCCATCAGTGTGAGTGTCACGGTTCCTGTTCCTAAAGGCTCCATCAGGTGAGTTAGCCTGTCAGGTGAGTTAGCCTCACATGGAAATCAGCTGCTAAAACTTTGTTTATGGAAATGAGTCTATATGTAAAAATCAAAAGAGTCTGAGCCTGAGTCTCTGACGCCTCATTTAACAGTGTGTCCCATACATAGGCTCTACCTGGGCCCAGGTAGATGAAGACCCACCAATATAAAGACCCAAAAATATATGTAACCTCCTTCTCCCCAAAGCTTCCCTCTGCTGTGTCATAGCTGATTATTTTTAGTTTTCCTTTAAAACCCCGCTGAAGTGCAATGAAAACGCGCTCGTTGTGTTACTGCGGGACTCATCAGCATTTATTATTATTGTATATATTAAATCAAAACAAAGACAAATGAATCAATAATGAAATTAGTCATTATTTATAGAGCTAAACCAAGTTGGAGGAGTTTATGTTTTCAGCTCAGACTTTGAATCCAGTCAGGGAAGTTACAGGAACATCAGGAATAATCAGGTTTTATTTAGTTTTGTTTGGAGCAGCTGCTGGTTTCAGCATCAGGTCATGGAAACTCTCCTGCTTTGTTATGCAAATGTATGGAAATGTCAGTCAGTGATGGTGGACATGCTGAGCCTGGTTTCAGCTAAAACCAGCTAACGACACACAGCAGCTAACACACCTAACAAGCTAACTTAATGCTAGCTTAGCATTAATGAGCTTCAGCTAACAGCTGCTATGATGTGCCAGAGGTAAACTTAGACCTGGGTTTGACGTAGATGGGGTTAGGGTTAGGTCTGGGTTTGACAGGTAGCATTGGTAGTTGGTAGTTTGACAGCGGGTTAGGGTTAGGGTTACGTCATGTGTCTACTGTTGCGTCCACATGAAGCATGACCCAGGCTTTAGTGCTCAGCTTCCATTTTTACACTGTCACAGATGCTGATGACCTCTGACCTCAGCACTCGTTTATGGACTGATTGTCATGTGACTCGTCTGGACGAGCAGAGTGATAAAGTGTCGGTGTTCAGTTTGTCTCAGGAGCTCAGCAGTCCAGACCAGAGCGCCGAGCTGAAGCCGCAGAGCCGCGCCGTCCTCTGGAGCATCCCCCGCTTCACCGGCGGGACGCAGCTGTCCGCTCTGTTTAAGGTCTCACACACACACACACACACACACACACACACACACACACACAGCTCTACCATGGCTGCAAATATAGGGAATGTTTAGAAATGTTTAATCTGCATTTATTCACAGGTGATCATTCTGATTAGCCGATTCCTAAGCCTTGTCTGGGAATATAAGTACTTTGTGGGATGAATTTAGTAAAATTTACAGTGAGTCGGACTGTTGAGCACTGAGTTATGCAGCTATAGCGCCATCTAGAGACCAAATGTCATAAAATTTTACAGGATCTCATATCATCTAATTTTGGTTGTTACTGCATACTGTGTTCAGGAGTTATGTTAGAGGCCACGCCTACAAAAACTCTGCAGCCAATCACAGGAAAACTATCAAAATACACCTCTCTCTCTCTCTCTCTCTCTCTCTCTCTCTCTCTCTCTCTNTCTCTCTCTCAGGTGGAGGTACCTGGTCTCAGCTCGGCCTCCATGTTGGAGGTCGGTCCGGTCGGTCTGAGTTTTGAGCTCCCAAAGTTTACCGCCACGGGTCTTCAGATCCGTTTCTTGCGTGTGTCTCCGGTGCAGCCTGGCCTATCGCAGCGCTGGGTCCGATACGTCACGCACTCCGACTCCTACATCATCCGGATCTGATGGCCTTAAAGGAGCATACCAGTGGTTTTGCATGTTCGAATCCAGTAACACATGTACATGTTACATTACTGACATCCATTTTCCCAAAGATAGTACTGGAGCGGTAAATATTAGAATTGTTTTTCCTACCTTCCAGACTGCCATTGTTTTTAGCTCATTCCAGTATGTTATAAAAATCAATGTGTAGAGACTTGAAACGTGCTGATAAATAATCCATCACAGAGAACTACATGCTGTTATTATTGTTTGTTAAATTGTTTGTTAATTTATTTAACTGATCCAACATGAAGCTGCACAGAAGAAAATTATATAATCTCAGGAGAAGATGGCATTTACCAAAAAAAACAAAAAAACAACTGTGCCTTTTGCACGTGTGTTAGCATGTGAAATACATGAATTTTAAGGGGAGCGTATCACCTGAACATTTGATTTTGAAAGATGAGGGCATTTAAAAAAAAAACAGCAAACTAAAATACTATTTCATGTTTTTGAAAGTAGTTGTCACTAACGCAGCATGTATGTGGATAGTATTTATTGGGCTCAAACATGCAAAAGCCACAAGTATGGTCCTTTAAAGTAGTATAATAAACTGTGGCTAATATTTTTATTTTTTTTATCAAAACAGATGAAAATCAGCATAAGAAAATCCATAATTATGAATGATTGAGAAGAAAGCGTTTTATGTTTTTCGGCTTGTGTTTTATTTTCTAAATGTAAAAATGAATGAATGACAGATAAAAGACTGATGTAACGCAAAGTTTTATAAAGATGATTTTCTAGCGGAAGTTGTGCGTCTTTGGTTTGTAGAATCACACAATAAAAAGTGTTTGAAGTTATTTTCTGTCATATGTGTGCAGGTGCGTCACCGCATGAATCATCTTCTGTCTTTTAACATTTAACGCTTTGTGTTGTCCGCGCACACACACACGCGCACACACACACACACAGATCCTGCCTTTGCGGAAGCCGGAGGAGCCGAGGCGGCGCTAAATTAAATTAGCATACTAACTATTAGCGGCGCTGCGCTGCGGATGGACGGATAACGCTGCTGTTTGAACAATTCTGCGGTTTCTGCAAATCGCCTGACACCCGGTACCGGACTCATTTTGTCGGTATCCTGCAGCCGTCCGCCTGCCGAGGAGATGGGGGACAAGGCGGGCACCAGGTACGACTGCTAAGCTAACGTGGTTAATGGCTAGTTAGCATATGTTCTCACGCACTTTGCTAATGTTAGCTGAGCTGAATGCTAACGCGGCCGGTGCGGGGGTGTTTGTGCGGTTTTTTGTTCACCGTGCGGGAGAGATGAACCGGCTCGCCGTGACAAAATACACACGCGCCTCACCGAGCGTCACACTCGGTTCATGTTTGCAGCTTAAAGCCGATGACCTCGTTCATAGGAGGCTAAATTAGCCCAGCAGGGTGGGGTTAGCTAACAGATGCCGTTACCTTCCTCAGCCACCGAAACAGTCATAAACTAGACATTTTACAAATCATCATTAACGGCTTTTTCTTCAGCATCAAACGCACCAAACACACAGATTCATATTTTTTAGTAAAAATCCAGTTTTTATGACAACTAGAGCGGAATTCCCACGGCGCGTCTCCACCAAAATAACACCGTAGTGGGCGGTAGCGACTTGTTAAAATATTCAGCAAAAGGAAAGATTTTACTGAGTTAAAGTGGTGTTTGTAGATTTTATATTCACCGATTTTATCTAAATCTTCAGACTCATTTTAAAACACACAGGTCTGTTTAATCTCGCTTTTATGAAAGAAGGAACATAAAAATTAAGAGGTTTTTAAATGGAGTTTGGTGAGCGTTAGCTTACAGGCTACTGCAGGCTTATGCTAATTAGCTGTGAACTGCTTTGATGATGTTTAATGCTGAATAAAAGTGGTTTAATATCAAATGTAGTTTAATCTTCTTTCATCATGAACCTGCTTCTGTACTGAATCTCCTTTTTTATCTTTTAAAAGCAGTTGTAACGTGTTTCTGTTCGTTAGATTCTGAGGTAAACTGCAGTCAAACGAAGATTGTAAGAAACATTTAAACGATAAGTTGATGAACATTAAACTGTAAATTTAATGTCATTGTTATTTTTAATGTTAAGATAAAATAAATCTGAAGGTTTTGGAATTCGTGACGTCCATTTTTGCGTATAATACAGTTTTATTCAACGCTTTAAAAAAAACTGTATTAATTCATTTTTTACCTTATATAAATTCTAACATTTAAAATGTCTTAACCTTTTAAACACTATATTTGTTTTTCTGTTAAATTCTTGTTTAGTTTTGTATTCTACTTTTGTTTATTTTATATCTACTAAAGTTTCAGATGTAGATGCTGACATCACACTTTCTTCTGTTACTGATAGAAAATATAGAATCTCACTTTTCTTGGTTTTTTTGTTTTGCAGAATGTTTTATAATCCAGAGTGATTTTTCTTGATTTCCGTGATTAGATTCTGTTTGTATTTCTCATAAATTGGGGAAGCAGTAGATATGAAACATGTAGTAATAATCTGACTGCAACGACAGGATTTTTCATCAGACTTTCAGGACTCGATAAGATCCAGATTTTTACCGTGTGGCTCTAAATCTGAAGCTCAGAGCAGAATTTGTGGCATTTTCTGTTGATGGATTAATGGTTTGAGTGTTTTTGGTTGTTGGAAAACTAGCTGGTTCATGCATGTTTGTTGAAGTTTATGATGATGATAATGATGATGTTGTCTTGTTGTAAATATTGTAAAGTTCATATTAGGATCTTCAGGTTTAAGCCTCAGGATAAGCGTTGAACCAGCCGTCAGGCCCGTTCATCAGCTTTGCTCTTTACTTTTTATCTTCAGGCTTATTCCACGTCCCGTAACACCGTTAAAGCTCTGAAAGCTTTTAATTTAATAAATCCATGATGGATGAATAACGAAAACAGACATGTCTGTCCTGTTTATTTGACATGTTAGCATGTTTCACTGTTTTAGTACAGATGAAAAGATGCTGTAGTATTTCAGTTTCAACATTTAAGAATATACAAAACAAAGTATTTCAAAAATATAAATTTTCCCAGAGCTTCGAGGGGAATAAAAGCCAAATTCAACCAAATTATGTTGCAAATGTCATGTTTCACAATGCAAAAGCTGCAAATCAATTCAAATCTATTTTCATCAACTGCAAAATGATGCAAAGGGAAATCTGTTGCTGTGAGCGCTGCCATGTTGCTATGACATCAGGTGTGTTTGAGACATCAGGTGTGTTTGAGACATCAGGTGTGTTTGAGACTTGTCATGACTTGGCTCAGGGCCGTGACAAAAAGCAGGGAAGACTCAGGCTTTGACAATAAAGATTTGATTTATTGCCATTCACAGGTGAAAACACAAACAGACGTGAGTGGAAATCATGTTAATCAGTGTGTAGGTGAGTGTTTGGATGTGTGAGGAATGGTGTGTCAGTGCGTAGCCACATACATGTTGGTAATAGGAGGAGATCTCAAAATCCACTGATGAAGGCAAGGCTTTAAAGCAGTGAGAGAGCACCTGGCCCAGGTGCTACCAATTACCCAGATGGGAAACTCCGCCTCCAATTACCTAAGCAAATACACAGGGCTGGGCCTGCAGCCACATATACGGAACAGCCACCTCCCCACCCCCCACAAAAACGGGGTCACAAGAGGAATCCCGAAAAGATTTAACATCTACGTAAAAAGTCATATACATAACTCATAAACTGCTTTTAAGAAAAATAATAATGTAAATGGTCGATTCCAGTTTCTCTTAGGCCAGATTCTCTCCTCAGAAACTGGTGCACCTTGGAAGCATTTAAGAGGCAGGAAAAAGATTAAAAAAAAAACACTGTATCACAAAGGAGTCCTGGACTACGCATCTGCCGCCACGTTGTCATGGTGACAGATGTCTTACATCTTACGCGTTGTCTGACATCTCAGATATCCAGACAGAAACACACCGGATCAGCCTCTGGTTCGGACGCTGCAAAGAGTTGTAAACGGTTAGTGACCAGCGTGAACCAGGTAGACCTCTCTGCTGCTCAACCAGCTCACGACAGGAAGCTGACAGAGAAAGTCAAAGGCCATGCAGAGTTTTAAACGCCCCATTTCCAGTTTTTCTGAGTGGACTCTCCACGCGTCGCGTCACGGCACGTCGCAACATGACGTGCCGTGACGTGCCGTTCATTCAACCATTCATTCTCATCAGGTTCCTCAACAATAGCATGACCGTTAAAGGCGGCCCACACGTGACCTGCCAAGTCATGGCTAAAATGACAGAAAGTCCTTCAATCGGTAAAGCGGGGCGCACGCCAAGTATAGCCTCGCCACGGAACAGACATGAAGTATCACCTTATGCATGGGACATACAACACATTCCGGTGGTACCACAGACAGGAAAGGAGCTGCCAGCATCAGAGGTCACCTGCTTAAATACAGGAATCAGAAGTGTCTCTGAAACGTCTCACGTCACGTCCCACAGGGGACACGTAGCCTGTTATAATAAATGCAGGTTAAGACACGCTGCAGCATCAGCCACGCATTCAAACAAAGAAAAAACGTCTCAGGATCTTTTCCTGAAAATGTAGGTGACAAGTCAAAATCACAAATCACATCAGAATAGTTTGAGGAGGATGCAGACTCCTGACTCACATCAGCCTTCATCAGATGAAATCTGCAGTGTTCCATTTCCAGTTTTACTTGTTCTGTCTGCTGATGCATTTTTTCCACAGCCAATCCAGTTCTCAATGTATAACTGTCATGTTGGAGTTGCAACATGAGCAGCTCCTTTTGTTCCTCAAATGAGAAGCCAGTGTCTTTAATGGCGGAGACAACGCGGTGCAAGAAGCAACGGGTGGAGGTTTCTCCACCACAGCATTCAGTTCAAACACATTTATTTTCATAATAGTCTTTACGTTGTCTTTCAAAGGCTGCAAAGACTTTTTGCAGTGTTTGGAATGTCTTTAGCCTAGCTTAGCACAAAGACTGTAAGCAGAGGGAATCTGTTAGCTTAGTTTAGCACAGAGATTTGAAGCAGAGGGGTATTAGCTTAGCATAAAGACTGGAAAATGCTACAGTCACACACAGAGGCTTCTGGTGCAGCTAACATGATGATGATGAGGAGTCATAGCATCTTCATTCCGGATGCTTCAGGTTAATAAACACTTTTTGGATGGGGAGGGGCTCACAGGCACTCCATGCTTACAAAACACCCAATCAGCAAAAAGCTGCTGAACAGGAAGTGGAATTTCCTCTCAGTAACACTTTAAGTTTTTACACACAGTTTAATTATTAATCATAATTACTCTAAAATGACTAGCGTGTTTTTATTATGATTTCATAATAACACATTAGTGAGCATGTTAACATACTGAATGGCAACCAGAGCCCCGGAAGGGCCACAAGAACCTCCACAAGAATGTTCACAAGAACCTCCACAAGAATGTTCACAAGAACTTCCACAAGAATGTTCACAAGAACCTCCACAAGAACTCCTTCAGCTTCACAAAATGTCAATAGCAGAATGAAACTGTGTTAAAGTGAGCTGTAATGAATCTCCATATTAAGGGATTTTATTCTGAAAGGACCATGGACCATGTGGACGTGTAACGTTGTTACCAGCCTCCTAGCTTTAGCTCTGAGCAGATGGTAAACTAACTTGTTTTGGGGGGTGGGGGGTTCTGAATCAATTAATTTTTCTGTGAAAATGCTCCAAAAGGTTTCATATTAGGTTAGGAACCAGAGGGGAACCCATTCCGTGTCCGTTCCGTGTCTGTTCCGTGTTTGTGGAAGTGTCATGACAGAGAACCAACCATGGAGGTGGAGCTAAAGATGGTTCAGGAACTTCAGCTCATTTACCAAAATGGTTCCTGAAAGCATGACTGGGACATTTCCATCTACATGTGATTAGCATGATCTGTCTTTTTAGTCTTCATGGAGTCGGTTTCCGTGTTGTTGGGACGCGCTGACACGCTAAATCAGCAGCTTTTTGTTGTGGGATCATTGGAGTTTTTTTTCCTTCACACAGGCTGTTTGTCTGAGCTCAGATCCCTGCAGACCACCCTGCCCAGGAAAAACATCTTCATCATCCTCATCATCAGCCACCTGCCCGCCGCCCCGCCCCCACACGCTAATCCAGCTGGAAAGTTTAGTCGAGCGATAAGCCTGTTTGTTTTTTTTTTTAGAGTTTATTCCCATGGCGGCTGATTCCCGCTGATGTCATGCCGATGAACATCAGACAGACACAAATCACAGAAACATGGTTCTAGTAAACACCCTAAAGGTCAAAAGGTCAAAACCTGAATCCTGTCAGCTTCAGATCTGTGGGAGTTTTCACCTTGTTTCTGTTGCAAACATCTGATTGGCTGTTGAATCTCTGTGGACACAAAGTTTAACCTTTGTTCTAAACCGAGCTTATTGTTTATTAAACTCCTGGTAACCATAGCAACAGCACTGATGCTTCATACTGTTGCTACATGCAGTACAATGTCAGGCACAGAACTTATCAATCAAACTTGTGTGTCGTAGTATTTGTGGTGTGTCGGAGTATGTGGCGTGTTGTGCGTGTCACAATATTTGTGGCGTGTTATAGTATTGCTGGCATGTCGTAGTGTTTGTTGTAGCATTTCTGGCGTGTTCTACATGTTATATTTGTGGCGTAACCATCGTTTCCTAAACGTGAAGAGTTGGTCAGTTTAACCGCTTCACTGCTGGACTTGTTACTTCCTGTTTTGTGCGTTGCCGTGTTGGTCGTTTGAGAAAGTGAGTTTTTAAAATAAACGGTGAGAACTTCCTGTCCTATTGGCTGTTTCCATGCCAACACACTCTGGTGATTGATTTATGATTGTCAGCTTTAGGTGGTAAAGCTGATCCAGGCAGGGTGATGATGATGATGATGATGATGATGAAGAGATAATCCAGATTATTTTGATCGCCGTTCTGACTCTGCATCAAACAAATCAAACGACACGCTCTCTGCTTCTTATTTACGTCGTCAGGTTTCAGGAAACGCTGCTGCAGGTTCTGTCGTAGTGTTTAGTTTCCATCTGCAGTGACATCCCATAATAACCCAGATCACACACAACTTTGTCTCTCTCACCACTTCCTGTTTCTGTTTCCTGCCGTGTTGAAATAAACGTGCCGTGTTTCACAGGAACACGTTTCCGTTAGCCCTCCGTTTTATTTGCCTCCCGAAAATGTTTCTGCTGCTTTCTAGAAACTTCTTCATTTTACACAAAAACATCTACTGTGACTCCAGAAGTCTGTCTGTGGCACCAACACGTCTAGAACCCGTCATGTATGAAGCTGATATTCAGCAGGTTTATTGCTCAAAGACGTGCAGCGTCACGTGTGAAGTTGTTTGGATGAGCGGTTCTCAAACTGAGCTTTGCCGGTAAAAAGTAGTCCACGTGGCAGGATACGCTCCACTCCATGGGCTGCGACGCACGGCATGAAGTCCGGCCGGTCCAAACGCGTGTTTTGAACGACCATCGCACTATTATCTGATATTTTTTTGGAAAGCAAAATAAATCATGTTTCTACAAATAAAGATTTAATTAATATGGTTTGAAAAAAGAAAAATTCTACCAATTCTTTTCTTATTTTCTCTTTTAAGCAGTTTGTTTTTCACTGTAAATATTTATTCAGTAATATATGTAACATGTATAAATATGACGTTACTGTGTATGGAATGTTATGTTCATGATTTTTGTTGTTGGAACATAAAAAGAGTCAGAGCCTCCGCCTGAATCTGTTTCCTGTTTTCTTGTTTGTTTCTGACGTGTATTTTATTTTCTTTCTTCCTCTCCTCTTCCTCCTGTTCCTCTTTTCCTTCTGTCAAACTTTCCAGAGTTTTCAAGAAGTCGAGTCCCAACTGTAAGGTGAGTTCATCCTGCAACATGTATGACCTTTGACCTGCTGAATCGATACCAAGTTTTCTGTGTAGTAGTTTAAGAGTTTGTACGGCCAGTAGAATATTTTAAAGTATGAATTGTACTGTCAGTAACATAAAAATAAAGCTAACAGTACGTTTTAAATGTAACATTTATAACGACACATAAAAACACACATGAAGCTGAAGGCGTGTTCACGCCTCATTGACTTTGAGCGACGTCACGTCAGCCAGGCTCCACGCTTCATTTCACAGGTTTTAGAGGTTTTTTAGAGGTTTTAACGTAGATCTGTGCGTCTGATGTGAAACTCGCCGTCACACAAAGTGAGTGTGGCGTGCAGGAGGTAACGGGCTCTGTGATTGGCTGTGTGCAGGTGACAGTTTACCTGGGAAAGAGAGACTTTGTGGATCACCTGGACCACGTGGATCCCGTAGGTGAGTCAGCAGGTGTAGTTTGCTTAAAATCTTCAGTACCAACAGGAAGTAGCCCTTAGAGGTTTCTGAGTGTAAGGTTTGTGTGTAGCAGGTTAGCGTGTTCTAACAGACCGTGTGCTGCAGCTTTTTGTGATGACACGGCGTTTTCTCTTCCTTCCTGTCTGCAGATGGTGTGATTCTGGTCGACCCCGAGTATCTGAAGGACAGGAAAGGTAGGACGACTTCTGCCAGAATTCAGAATAAATCCGTAGAATCTGTTTTTTCAGACCAACAGAACTTTATTTTAAATTCCAGTGGAATTTTTTCCAAAGATCCCAAAATGTTCTGAAAAGAAGCTCAGACGTGGAATGCTGACATGATGATGAAGCCGTAACAACACGGAGTCTGAGGTTTTGACTAAATCTGTAGGATAAGGAGGTTGTGTTTCCTGCTTGTCTCTACAGTCTTCGTCACACTGACCTGTGCGTTCCGGTATGGACGGGAAGACCTGGACGTGCTTGGTCTGTCGTTCCGGAAGGATCTCTACATCTCCACCTTCCAGGTTAGAGCTCGAACCTGAGCCAGCGGTCTTCCGCCGTGGTAAAGTTTGGCGTGGACTCCATGCTGAGCATGGTTTGGTGTCTTGCAGGCGTTCCCGCCGGTGCCCGAGGAACGCAAAGCTAACAGCCGGCTGCAGGAGCGTCTGCTGAAGAAGCTGGGCCAGCATGCACATCCCTTCTACTTCACCGTGAGTCCGCCGCCGCCGCCTGACACACACACTCACATGACACTCCATCCATGAAGAAAAGCGTCAGAGCCGGAGAAGCAGCGTTGGTGCTGCGCTGGAGATTATTCATAAACTGATCAAATTAGAATCTCAGCAGATTATGAATAAAACCACCGTACAGAAAACAAGACTTTAGCTCTGAAGGAACGGAAACCATGGCAACCAGAGTTTTACAGTAAACCTGAGCATTTAGCATGTTTCATGTTGTGTGTTACACCTCTCCTCTTTTCAAGCGCGTTACGACAGGATGTAGCACGTGGGACAGAAGGCGTTCCAGCAGCCGGCGGTGATGGTGTTTTTATGTGGTTACAATCAAAAACAGTCTGATTGTAAATTATGATCTGATTATGATTTATGATCTGATTTTAAAGAGCAAAATCTGCAGATAAAATGAAGTCCACATACAACATAATCATGTCAGAATAACACAGAATAATAGTAGAAAAATCAGGAACATGCATGACTTCTTCAGGAGCTTCAAACTATAAACTGTTAAAAACGGCCAAAACACACAAAGTTTCACTCATCCTTAAGAGGTCAAAGGTCAGATAAGTCAGTTTGATGTGATGTTCTGACTGATGTTTCTCTGAATTCAGATTCCTCAGAACCTGCCGTGTTCCGTCACGCTGCAGCCTGGACCAGAGGACACGGGCAAGGTCGCAACGCACGCACACGTTACACACTACACACACGTTACACATTACACACGTTACACATACTACACATATGTTGCACACACACTCACACACATCAGGAACACACACGTAATAATAATGCATTTTATTTATGCTTTGCATTTTCTAAACACTCAGACACTTTAAACAGTCATCAGATACTAAAAGCAGTTTTAAGATGAGTTTTAATATTTACTAAATTAATTGAATTTATACACGCGTGTCTCAGCGTGTTGAAGTGTCTGGTGTTCTGTCTGCAGGCGTGTGGCGTGGACTTTGAGATCAGAGCGTTTTGTGCAAAGTCGATAGAAGAGAAGATTCACAAGAGGTGAGTTAAAACACAAAGATGTTAGCTTTCTCTGCTAACGCTAACACGGCGTGCAGCATCCTCAGGTCCTGTGAGTCTGATAGGGTGGCTCTGACGTGACATCAGCTGTTACACGCTCGGCGTGACGGCTGCGATCTGGATGCTGCATTCATTTGGTTGAACTCGTCCTCAGGAAATGATGCTGCCGTTCAAAATGGCGTGTGCAGTAATGTAACGTTTGTGACATCAGCAGCAGAGCGACAGCGGGATTCACTTTCCACCTCTGTTGTTGCGCGTTCCTTCATAACGAGTAAAATGCTGACGCCATCTTTGTTTTTATAAAGATCACTAGCAGCATCACCGCTGCCACTCACAAACAGCCAGGATTTCTGCAGGTGCATTCTGGGAAATGAAGCATTCACCAGAGGGGATAGTGGGGTAATCTGTGTGCGTGTGCGTGTGCGTGTGCGTGCAGGAACTCGGTGCGTCTGGTGATCAGGAAGGTGCAGTATGCTCCGGAGAAGCCTGGTCCTCAGCCGATGGTGGAGACGACTCGCAGCTTCCTGATGTCTGACAGATCCCTGCACCTAGAGGCCTCTCTGGACAAGGAGGTACACACACATGCTGTCCCCTTCAGACAGGTCAAAGGTCAGAGGACATTTCTCTGCTTCACACTGAATGGCAGCGCAGCAATATTAATAACCCTGATAACATGCTAATATGCTAATGAGAGTTTGACAGATGAGTGGATGCTTCAGACAACTTTTTAATCATTACCACTAGTGGGGCAGAATGTTTTTCCAGAGGAAAGCTGCTGTTAGCTACATTTAAAGGATTGTCGTTGGTACGGTGGCTGTTTAAGGACATCTCAGACTCAGCTGCACCTTGGATCACCTGGACTTTGAGTTGAAGCTAACATTAGCATGCTAACATGCTCAGGCATAATAATATAGTTTGAAACATTTTTGGCCTGAAGCTCATTTGTAAGTTTTTATTTTTACATTATATGACTGACATAACTTATGTTTTCTCTTTATGAGCTACTTCCTGTTTGTAAATGATATTTGTATGTGACATGTTGATATAACCTTCACCTGCTATAAAACAGCAGAAATTACTTTATTTTGAAAGGTTTGTAGTTTGATAAGATCTGATTTGGATGTTTAACAGTTCAAGGCTAACACTCTGTGTGTGTGTGTGTGTGTGTTGGCGTGTACATGGCATGTAGCTGTATTACCACGGAGAACCAATCAGCGTCAACGTTCACGTCACCAACAACTCCACCAAGACCGTCAAGAGAGTCAAGATCTCTGGTACGGTCAAACCTGTCTGTCTCTCTGAGTCTGTCTCTCTTTGTCCACCTCACCGCCCTGAGACACCACACCACATCAGACCTTCACTCTGATTGGACGATTTCTGGATGAAGTTAACATGAAGTCACTCTGACTTCTGGACATTTACCTTTATTTTGCTGCTGTAGCGCCACCTAGAGGACAGATGACATCAGCTTATACAGCAGAGTGACTTATTACACAGAGCAGGAGTTATGACAGGCCACGCCCACAAGAACTTTACAACCAATCACAGGAAAATGGTCTCAGTGTCTCTCTCTGTCTGTCTGTCTCTCTCTCCCCCCCTTCTCTCTCTCTCTCTCTCTCTCTGCAGTGCGTCAGTATGCAGATATCTGTCTCTTCAGTACTGCCCAGTATAAATGTCCGGTGGCTCAGCTGGAGGCAGAGTAAGTCCATGTTTACACTTCCTGTTTCTGAATAGCCACATTAGCATGTTAGCATCGTCACATCAGACTGTAACCACATCATTTGATGGTGGGCGGAGCCATATTTCCGTATTCACAGATGCCTAAAGAAATACATCCGGTAACACAAACCCATAGGTCCTGAACTGCCCTGCCAGCCATGTTTTGATTGGTCCATTTCTGTCACATGTTTATGTTAACATGTAACAATGTGAATGCCTGCCTACACACGTTAGACCTATGAAATCCTGTTTTCACTCAGTGTGCACAGCAGTGCTGCAGCAGGGGACAGGAGAAAGGAATCCATGTGATTATTGTGAACATGAACACGCAAAAGTTGAACAATGACAATAAGAACATCAGTCTGGATGATATGTTGCCTTTAATAAAGAGCAGTAGTGCCCCCTGGTGGTAAACACTGGTGTGGCTCTACATGAATCTACTGAGCATGTATTAATACTGTTTGTGATGCTGTGAAAAAGCGTGTTATTTTTTTAAATTTTAGCGTGTGTGTGTGTGTGTGTGTGTGTGTGTTTTCTCAGTGACCAGGTGTCGTCCAGCTCNGCGTGTGTGTGTGTGTGTGTGTGTGTGTGTTTTCTCAGTGACCAGGTGTCGTCCAGCTCCACCTTCTGTAAGGTTTACACACTCACCCCAACGCTCGACAAAAACAGAGAGAAGAGAGGACTCGCACTGGACGGAAAGCTCAAACACGAGGACACCAACCTGGCCTCCTCCACCATGTAACACAACTCTAGCAACCACCCACAACACCATAGCAACCACTCTAGTAGACATTCAGAATACCATCACAACTGCCCTAGTAACCACCAAGGACTCCATAGCAACTGCTCCAAAAACAATAGTAACCAACCTAGCAACCATCCAGAAAACCACACCAGTTCTCCAGGCAACCACCTAAAATACATCCACATCATCACAGCTGTTGCCCTAGCAACCACCCCAAAACTCCATACCAACTCCCACAAAAGCCACCTAGAACATTCTAGCAGCTCTCAGTACATCAGAGCAACTGTCCTGGCAACCAAGTAAAACTCCATAGCAACGACCGCAGTCACCATAGCAACTGCCACATGACAGCAGCTGTTTTGTGTGTTGCAGTGTGAAGGACGTGACCAACAAGGAGGTTCTTGGGATCCTGGTGTCCTACAGAGTCAAAGTCAAGCTGGTGGTCTCACGTGGAGGGTAGGACGCACACACGCATACACACGCAACCACACGCACACGCAGTGAGAAGGTTTTTTTTAATGGATTTATTCATCTCTCATGGTGTCTGAATGTTGTAACGCGTGTTTTCAGAGACGTGTCGGTGGAACTTCCGTTCATCTTAATGCATCCCAAACCTGTGGAGCTGCCCGTGTCCCGTCCACAGTCAGGTCAGTCCGCACACGCCACCCACCGCTGCGTGTGTGCGTGTGTGCATGTGTGTGCTGTAGAAACATCCATTATTTTTTTATTTGTATACAAGGGTTCTACCTTACATTTGTTCTCATCACAGTGGAAAACACACACCACACACATACATGCACGCACACACACACACACACACACTGATCTACAGGCCTTGATGTCAGACTCAGTCTCACTACTCCTTTATGATGCATGAGATTTCCATGGAGACACCAGGACAGTTTCCATGGAAACAACAAGGTGACATGCTAACCTGTGTGTGTGTGTGTGTGTGTTACAGCTGTGCCAGACATGGACCCTCCCATCGACACCAATTTGATAGAGTTCGACACAAAGTGAGTCTTGGTGTTTTTACGTGATTGAACACGTAATGAACACGTATGAAACGATAACGATGATTTTAATTAACTCTTTACTCGTTAGATCATCATAAAAATTGCAGGTTGTTGTTCCATTTTTCAGATTTTATCTTGTCTCTCCTCACAGTGGCTGCTACAATTTGTTTGCTGTTAAAGGAGCATACCAGTGGTTTTGCATGTTTGAGCACAATAAATAAAAGACACAACCATTTTACATGACATATAACCATATTTCCCGTTATTTTGCCAAATCTCCTAATCTTTCAACATCAAATGTTCAGGTGATACAAACACCTGAACATTTGATGTTCCACCTGCTGACAGGTACAAGATTACAGAAAACACGATCATTTTAATTTCTCGGTAAAAGCCGTCTTCTTCTGGACTATATTTCCTGGTGGAGACGTATATTTTCATTCTAAATTAAGTAACTTTGACAAAAAATAAAACTGATGTTTAGTTTTCTGTGATGGATTATTTATCTCAGCACGTTTCATGTCTCTACATGTAGAATGAACTGAAACCGATGACAGTCTGGAAGGTAGGAAAAACAATTCTAATATTTACAGTAGCATGTTTAGGAAAATGGTTGTCAGTAACATAACATGTACAGTATGCAGGTTGTATTTATTGAGCTTAGACATACAAAATCACAGGTATGCTCCTTTAAACTGCTGTCAACAACACAGCAGCCCAGAAGGCTTTTATTGTGAAAGGTCTGCAGGAAGTGCTGAGTTTCAGTAACAATGCACTAATTTTGTTTGTAAACAGTAATGGAGGTTTAAATCATATAAAACTGCTGGATATAATAAAATAAAATCAAAAAAATACAAACAAAAATATAGCAAAAGAAATGAAAAATAAACGGAAGCTAATCTGACACTTCGGTCTTCAGCAGCGTCTCCCAGGACGACGACTTCGTCTTTGAGGACTTCGCCCGCCTGCGGCTGAAAGGTGTCGTGGACGACAAGGACGAGGACTGCTAGGAGCTTGCTAGGCCTTCATCGCTCGCTTAGAATCACCACACACACACTCACACACACTCCTTTATTAACATTCCCCAGTGGAGGAACGAGGGCACGTGACGGAGGCCTCGCGTCGGTGGCGNACTCCTTTATTAACATTCCCCAGTGGAGGAACGAGGGCACGTGACGGAGGCCTCGCGTCGGTGGCGTGTTCTTCCTCTCGTGCTTCAGCCATTTTGTTATGCCACCATCTTCTCCCTCTGTTTTCTCTGTTTCTCTTTTGGCTCGAGGTTGATAAAGTCGCCATGGTAACCAGCTACAGGTGTGTGTGTGTGGGGGATTTCTGGCTGGTTCGTTAGCATATCTTCCTCAGATCTGGATCCTCTGCAGGTTTTTTTTTTTTTAGTTCAGGTTGAAGTCTGAGATGTGAAATGGAATCGTGTGGGAATGTTGACCGATCTGGTCAGCTGACACGTAGAAGTGAGAAGCGGGAAAGTCGTGAGCACTGGAGCTCCTCCTACCTACCATCCTTTCTGAAACGTCGCCTTTCTAAGCTTTGATCACTGTCTTGTATAGAAGTATATATATTTGAAACACAGAAAAATTCTTACAGTCACGTCTGTGTGTTCTGTGGTGATCGCCATTATTTTTTTAAATGCTGTAGATGCTTTTCAAAACCGTTGTGGCTGCAGGGGAAAAAACACACACACACACACACACACACACACACACACAGTAGAATGATGTCCAGGATGATGAAGGTCAGTTTTTCACCAGCATCACTCGCTCACACTCAGAACGACAAACACACAGCGGTTCTTTTCTGTAACCTCTTAGACGTTCACCTCACGTTTTGTATTTTGGGTCGTCCATCTCGGCGTCTCTGAGCTGGTTAAGTTTTTAGCGTGTGCTCGCTTTGCAGCAGGATTAAAAATGGAAAACGTGCAGGAATGACGAATAATTCTGGTCAGTTAAAACATAAAATGTGCGGAAAGCCGGACAGTCTTAGCATAGTTGGACAAGCACCACCCAGATAACCATGGCAATTCATAATGCTATAGCAACCATCCTACCAACTACCCAGAACACCATAGCAACCATCCAAAGCTCCATATCATCTCCCAGCAGCTACCCATAATGCCATAGCAGCCACCCAAAACATCACAGCCACTGTCCTGGCAACCACTCAAAAATCCATAGCAACTACCTGAAACTTCAGAGCAACTGTCCTATCAACATTATGAGAACACCAAGCCACACGTGGCGAGCTGCAGCGATGCATGTTCACGTTCCGTCGAAAACGTCGACACGTTTCTACTTTTTTCATCCTTTTAGTCTGAAGTCTGTTTTTCACTGATTTACTGTCAAACATCCTGAACTCACAGGACAAGTTTTGCTTTTGAAAAATTGGAAATTTCTACCAATTTCTTTTACTTTTTTTTTTCGTAAATTCTTAATTCTAGAAATAAATCTCGCAGACTTTAAAAATTTGAAAGTTCTACTAAGTTTTTGTTTGTTTTTTTGTTCCTTCATTCACAAAATAAAATTTTTAAGAAATCATTTTGAAAAAATCACTATATTTCTGATCAAGTTTTTTATTCTGAAAAAAAAAAAAAAGTTTGTTTCCAGTTTGGTTAGAAATGTCCAAATATTCACAAGCTAAAAAATTTGTCATTTCTAGTGAAGGATTATTTTAGTGCCATATTTTTTTTTCTTTTTGTTTTTCAGGTAATAAAAGCCAAATTGGTTGAAAGTAAAATATTAACAATACCTTCAGACTGCAGAGGATTAATATACACATTAATGAGAATGATAGCATTGTTAGCATTGTTAGCATTGTTAGCATTGTAGCTCTGCGTCTGCTGTTACTTTTGTTCAGACTGAAATACGTTAAGAGCTACTGGAGGAATTACTGTGAAATTTCTTGTCAGACGTTTACGATCCCACAGGAAGAAACTGAACAACTTTGGAGATCGCTAACGTAGCGCCACCAGCAGGTCAGAATTCACACTGCAGTTCACAACCTAACTGAATTCCCTTCATCCTTAGCTGTACATAGAGCTAACTTAGTGTTTTAACATGCTAATACAACATGCTAACCAACAAAACCCTGTTGAAAATTAGCATGTTGCATGCTAGCTAGAAAATCATTGACATTGACACGTTAAACTCTGTTAACTCAGTCACTCTCACTTAAAGGTGAGATAAATTCACATCAGTACTCTTCTCAAAATTTATCATCTTTACAAAACTCGTTAGAACCTCCTAAGTCCATCACCAGCCCCAAACGGACTCTAGATGGCGCCGTTTCTGACGGGACTTTTCAGAGTCCCAGTGACGGTTCCTGTCAGTCAAATGTAGTTTTCCACAGTGGAAACTAGAGAACTGGTCACCAGTGTGCTATCTTTAGTTAGCTCTGAGCTTTAGCGCTAGCTCTGAGTTTTAGCATTAGCTCTGAACTTTAGTTTTAGCTGAGCTGCAGAGTTAGCTCCAAGCTTTGAGGTTAGCACAGAGCTTTAGTGTTGGCTCTGAGCATTAGCAGTAACTCTGATCTTTAGCACTAGCTCTTAGCCTTAGCTCTATGTTTTTTCAGCTGTAGCATTAGCTCTGAGTTTTAGTTTTAGTTCTGAGCTTTAGCATTATGTCTGAGCTTTAGCGTTAGCTCTTAGCTTTAGCATTAGCTCTGAGCTGTAGTTTTGGCTCTGAGTTTTAGCTTTGGCTCTGAGTTTTAGCTTTAGCTCTGAGTTTTAGCTTTAGTTCTGTGTTTTAGCTTTAGCTCTGCGTTTTAGCTTTAGTTCTGCGTTTTAGCTTTAGCTCTGCATTTTAGCTTTAGCTCTGAGTTTTAGCTTTAGGTATGCGTTTTAGCTTTAGTTCTGCGTTTTAGCTTTAGTTCTGAGTTTTAGCTTTAGCTCTCTGTTTTAGCTTTAGCTCTGAGTTTTAGCTTTAGCTCTGAGTTTTAGCTTTGGCTCTGAGTTTTAGCTTTAGCTCTGAGTTTTAGCTTTAGTTCTGTGTTTTAGCTTTAGCTCTGCGTTTTAGCTTTAGTTCTGCGTTTTAGCTTTAGCTCTGCATTTTAGCTTTAGCTCTGAGTTTTAGCTTTAGGTATGCGTTTTAGCTTTAGTTCTGCGTTTTAGCTTTAGTTCTGAGTTTTAGCTTTAGCTCTCTGTTTTAGCTTTAGCTCTGAGTTTTAGCTTTAGCTCTGAGTTTTAGCTTTGGCTCTGAGTTTTAGCTTTAGCTCTGAGTTTTAGCTTTAGTTTTGAGTTTTAGCTTTAGGTATGCGTTTTAGCTTTAGTTCTGCGTTTTAGCTTTAGTTCTGAGTTTTAGCTTTAGCTCTCTGTTTTAGCTTTAGCTCTGAGTTTTAGCTTTAGCTCTGAGTTTTAGCTTTGGCTCTGAGTTTTAGCTTTAGCTCTGAGTTTTAGCTTTAGCTCTGAGTTTTAGCTTTGGCTCTGAGTTTTAGCTTTAGTTCTGAGTTTTAGCTTTAGTTTTGAGTTTTAGCTTTAGGTATGCGTTTTAGCTTTAGTTCTGCGTTTTAGCTTTAGTTCTGAGTTTTAGCTTTAGCTCTGAGTTTTAGCTTTGGCTCTGAGTTTTAGCTTTAGCTCTGAGTTTTAGCTTTAGCTCTGCGTTTTAGCTTTGGCTCTGAGTTTTAGCTTTGGCTCTGAGTTTTAGCTTTAGCTCTGAGTTTTAGCTTTGGCTCTGAGTTTTAGCTTTAGCTCTGAGTTTTAGCTTTGGCTCTGAGTTTTAGCTTTGGCTCTGGGTTTTAGCTTTGGCTCTGGGTTTTAGCTTTGGCTCTGAGCTGGTTTGGTTTTGGGCTTTTTTTGTAACTTTGACTGTGTTGCTCAGAGTTTTAGAGGAAAAGTGAACATTTGTCAAGACATCTGTTTCCTGATGATGTCATTGGGACTCTGAATGACGTGTCAGAAAAAATGGCACCGTGAGTCTGTGGCGCAACGTTGCAGATTTTCCTCTTCCTGTATGTTCATGTGTCACGTGTGAGTCCTGCAAAATCCTTAAAGTTGCTTTTGCACATGTGTAAAAACTCATTTTCATCAGGCCTTCAGCTCATTTGAAGGGTTTTGACACTGCTCAGCTGAAACAAACCAAAACACAAAAACACAAACATTTCTTCACTTTTTCTGGTTAAGGGAGGAGGAAAACCACCAAAATATGAGCACTGTTATTGTTTTTTTTCATTCCATGGCCCCACCCACTCATTAAAGCCACGCCCACAAGAGAGCAGTGAAAGCAATCTGGAGCATGATTTTATTTTAGCTTTGATTTTGTTTTTCCCCACGCAGTGCTGTGAATCGTATGAGCTGTGACTCTGTCCTCACGTTGTCGTGCATATGTGGGTACTTTGCTCAGTGTGAAAATATTTGGACAAGTGTCACGCCCGGCCTGCGTCACGCCCGGCCTGCGTCACGCCTGGCTTGTTTCACGCCCAGCCTGTGTCACGCCTGGCTTGTTTCACGTCCGGCCTCTGTCATGCCCGGCCTGCGTCACGCCTGGCTTGTTTCACACCCGGCCTGTGTCACGCCCGGCCTGCGTCACGCCTGGCTTGTTTCACACCCGGCCTGTACCATGCTTGCCATAATGTTTATAATACAGGAAGTGATTTCTGCTGGTGGAACGTACACCAGAAAAGATAGAAATTATGATTATTATGCTTCTGATTATATTATTATTAGTATTATTATTATTATGGTGACTATTATTATTCTTACTTCTACTGTATCATCATGCGACCATGATTATCTCATAATCATTTGAGAGTCTATTGTTTTGCCATGTATTTTTTATTTTGAGATTTTTATTTTGGTTTTCTTTTTTTAATATTAAAGGTAAAAGAACTAAACTTTACTCCTGTTTTTTGTTACTTGTGAAATTAATAAGTTTAGGTATAAAAAATAAAATATACATTATTGCAGGTTAATAATTTGCGTTTATGATGCTGTATTATGGGTTGACAACATTTATGACGTTTTTTTTTTTGGCAAAGTTGAACTGATCCAACACAGAAGCAAATATAGTCGCAGGAGAAAACCGATTTACCGAGAAATAAAAACCAAGCGTCAAAAAGTGGTAAGTCCTGAATTCAGATGTTTACTTACGTAAAACTAAAAACATAAGCAGTTATATATTCTGTAATATCTGGAATAAAAACACTGAAGTTGAAGAATTAAATAACTGATATCAAATTAACTTTATTGCTTCAGGAATGGAAATCCCTCAAATTGGTCTTAAATTTTTTTTTTTAATGAGATTTTGAATGAAGTAAAAAAGTTTTACAAATGTCCTGATTTTAAATTTTCACATTTCCTTCAGTTCTCTAACTGTAAAGCTGATTACAACCATCATTCAGTATTAAATGATAGATAATTATAATTTTTTATTTATTTATAACGTATAATAACATAACAACATAGCATAGCAACATAAACAACATCAAGTAAGTAGAAAGTTTAAAA